>NHYE01000425.1:0-22490 GCA_002938385.1 Gymnopilus dilepis
GGATGCCGGTGATCCGAAAATCTAAAAATATGCTCTGCCATTTTTTTCCTTGCCCTTTGCCCCGCATTCTTCGTCTTCCCCTCACTCGTCCGCCATGCCTCCACCCAGATACGACAGTTTTGCCTTTTCAGTGGGCCCTGCGGCAAATCCTTCGCAAGAGCCAGACCATATGCAGCCTGAGCAGCCCGTTTTTGGGTGCTTTTCCTCTAATGGAACTTCAGTACCGGTTGCAAGTCGACCCCATCGCCAGCGTGCATCTAGCGTGCCATGGAACAAGCGCGGAGCTTCGCAATTCAGACCAGCAGACGTATCACTCTTCCAGAAATCTCCAGCTAACTCAGAGCGTCAGAAACAGCATAGGATTACTTCGGGTCAACGGAGTGTAGAGTTCGCGTTTGGGGCTTTTGGGGGAACGGTAGAATTGGAAATGGGGGATGGTAATGGTGCCAAGTAACGAGAACTTTCTTCTATTGTAATCTTACACTTTGAATTGACATTGTTTATTGTCGTTAAGCCTCATGCCAACTGGTAGTGTGGATTTTGCTGTGCCGTACGATCGACCACTTGGGCAGCCGTATAACTTCAATGAGCAAGAATCTCGGAACACGACCCTCAACGCCTCACCCGCTTCACATTCCGAAGATTTTTCAGCCTCTCCTGAATCAACATCCTCGTCTTGGTATTCTGCTCAGTCTATGCCACAGTCCCCCTTATCTCCTCTATCTTCCGCCGGCCACTTCTCAACCCCAAGTCTCTCTCCATTGATCCTCTCTGGTGGGCTTTCTCGTGACAGTCTGAGTCCAGCTGCATCGACGTCGTCTCTGGATCATGCTATCTATGAACCTTCTGGATATATTCCGAGGCTGAAAAAGCCTAGAGTGCGCAAGATTCACAACGCACTAAAGGCCCTCGAGCTTCTAGACGAGGCCAGAATTACTGTAATTGATCTTTTAGAGATCATTCTTTCCAAGGAAAACGAGGCATTCCTGTCCTACCGTGAGTCTCTGGTCTCAGGACGGAATCAAAGCCATCTGTGTGAGGTAATGGGAAGAATTATTGATGATGAGGAATGCGCCGACCTTGCGCGTCAACTCCTTGTGCCAAGAGCTACTAAGGTCGTTTGCGATCAAATCCACCGGGAGATGGAAGCGGCAAAACCATACCTTACCATGACATCAAAGGAAGTCACCGCCGATTTCATTGACAATTGGGACCTTGAGACGATAATGGGTCCTGTTGTCAGTCTTACACCTACGTTTTCAGCGGTCTTTGAAGCAGCCGCAGAATCCAATCGCTCCAAGGAAAAGGGAGTCACCCCAAATGCGAGAAATCGTCGAAAGGTGGACAAATCCCTTTCGACAGATCTGCTGGCTTACCTATTATTAGGGATTTTACACCATACATGCTGCGGTTCATTTCCTTCGCTCACTGCGTTCAAGTAAAGTTCAGATAGGCCTTGGACTGGCTGCATGGGCATGTGGCGCTTCCAAGGAAGTTCTAATGCTGTTACATCATGCAGGACTCTCAATGTCGTACTCCAGCATCAATTCCATAGTGACAGCACTTGCAGACAGCGCCATCCAAAAGGCTCGAAAAGCTGCATCCGGACCCCATGGATTGGCGTATGACAACATCAATGTATCAACATCGATTTTCGTAGAACAGAGGCCTGGAATGCCGAGTAAGGTACAATCGGGGACTTTTGCGGTCATATACGAACTTTTGAATGCTCGACCCGAAGACCTGGACATTCGACTGATGATGGAGAACTTGAAGAAGTCCCTTCCTCTGACGCTCGATGATCTACAGCCTACAGATGTTGCCGTTTACTCCTACGGTCGTCAGACAGCCGTCAACATTTGTCAAATCCTTTTCAAACATGTAAAAGGTTTCGAAGATATAACATCCCATACCCTCCTCCGACATCACCCACGTCGAATGATTATGCCAGGCCATAAAACGAAATTTTATCCTCTCAGAGCAACGACGATTGAGGAAGCGAGTGTCGATGGAAACTTAGCAGTGCACGATGATGTGTACACCGTCCAGCTGGGCTTGGATCCCGATAAATTATGCGAGAAGGCAATACCTTCCTTCAATGATCAGTTGACAAATGCTCGTATTCGGGGAGCACAAGACGTACGGCGAAAGGATGTATCACCCTGGGAGCGACGGGAAATCTTTCAATTGGGGTTCGGCACATTTCATCTTATCATGAACCTTATCTGGAATGTCCTGTCTGTTCATCGTGGAACTGTTCAGCAAGAAGGCAGCCTCTCATACTTCTTCTCGGTTCTTCAAAAGAAGCGGCTGGGCAGCGACCACCCAGATTACCATACCTTGCTCACTGCATTGACGCAAGTTTTGGAAGGGCTTATCCTGAATGCGTGGCGCCAGGAGTGTGGCCCATTACAAGAATTTGCGGCAAGTAACCCTGCACCGGAGTTCCTTTTGCAGAAGGCGTACGAGATTGCAGACAAGTACACAATCCCCAAAAGAACGTTCCCAGCCAGTAATCCCAAATATCCGCTCAAGGATTTGAATATGGACAACATTGACAGCAACGAAAGTGACGAAGACCAGTCTGACTCCGAGTCCACCGGGTGCTCACAATCAGAGTCCGACGACAGCGATACCCCTTCGCAATTTGATACCGCTTATCAGAACATTGTGTTGCTTACCCGTGATATGCTCTACGTCATCGAGTTGGTGAATGCGGTCCAGACGGGCGACTTTGGGCGGGTCGAGGATATCCTGCCTGTCCTTGCGTGCATGTTCCGAGGGTCAGGCTCCAATAACTACTCCACGGAAATACTTCATCTACTGCATAACATCAAGAATGTCTGGACACCCGAATTTGCGTGCGTCTGCCTCATGACCTGCTTTGATTCACTGGTACTCACGTTGACAACAAAGGAATGTCATGCGTGATAATATGTTGATCAATGTTTCAGGACTCCCGGAACACGCAATGCCAATAGACTCGAACATAGAGCATCTAATTGGATACCTGAAGGTCAGCTACATTACTCAAAAATTTGCGTGACATATGAGAGTAATTGATGTCTTGCCAGCGATTATTTTCCGCAAAAGGAATCTATTCCAATTGGGATCGTTTGGGTAATATTTCAGCGGCAATTCCGCACCTTCAGACCATCAAAAGACGAGTGGCAAAGTCTACAAATGCTGGATATAAAAGCCGGTCGCATAAAGATATGGATGACACAGAATTGGTTTGGAAAATTGCTGACAAAGTCCGCGATACGGGCCTACAGACTCTGAATGTCAGACGCGATAATAAAAAGATCAAGGCAGTCGTTGACATGCAGATTACGGGCTACAAGAAATTTGAATCAACAGCACTTGCAGCATTCAATAAAAAAATCGAAGAGTCGATACGTGGGATTCGTTCAGAACGGGAAGTGGATGACATCCTACCAGTAGGAATAACTGTTGATTTAACGGACGGAGACGATGAGTTGGATGACGGACAGGAATCCGTCTTACATGATTGTGCAGACTAAGTAATTAATTTTTGGACTTCTTGGGTACACGCTTTCGTACGTTATTTTTCCTCTGCCTCTCCTTAATAGTAGCCAAGTCCTTCTCGTACTGAACAACCACTTGATAGACCTTCTCCCCCCATTTACTCCGCCACTGATCACTTGCTCCAATGATTTGTTGAATGTCGGTGACTGACTTGACCTCCTTGGGATGTGCGCGAACAAGTTTCATGCGCTGTGTATCAGAGAGAATGAATAAAGAATGTCTAAAGGCACGTAGTGGATCCGAGGCATGTTCTCGTTCAATCAATTGAATTAAGCGGTAATCAAGAGGAGGTCGATCTTTCATAACGCGATAAAGTTGGGCCGACTTTTTGCGTTTTGTGGCAGCACTACTTGCGGCGTCGTCATCGGATTCCTCTGTAAAGATGCACCCTGGAAGATAACCCTGTAAGTTGAACTCGGTGCTGTCAGGATGCTCCGGTGAATCGCAGCAAAATGTTGTGGAGTATATTAGGGCTAATCATGGATTAATTTAGAAATATGGTTAGAATATAATTGGACAGACCCTCAGGGGAGTGATCGTCGAGATATTCAGCGAAGTCTTGTCGCGTACACGAGTCCTCTTGAATAATCTTGACGCCGAAGAAAGGGGCACGTTCCCGCTGGCGCGAAGTTGCTTTGAGAAGAGCCCGAGGTCGATCGAGATCTTTGACGTCAAAATTTGTGTAGTCTTCGAGATTTACCTCGTGAACCCATGACTCATAGAACATGACGAAAAGAGCATCCTCGGATGAATTCCTATAAGCTCGGCCTCCGCGCTGAAGCGTATCTGTTGTCGTTGAAGGGATGCCGACATTGCAAACAATTTTGACATTCGGAAAATCGACGCCCTACGAAATTTTAGCGCAGCATCAGTAAGTACTTGAGACACGCACAACGGATTGAGCAGATGTGGCAACCATGATTCGACACGAGCCATTCGGGTGCACAAATGAGTCGTGCGCGCCCTTGAGATACTTCACGGACATTTTGCTATGGTAGTGGACGACGACTCCAGTGTCCTGCATGGCTGGAGGTAGGCAAGAGTCAAGGAAATCTGCAATACAAGCAGCAAGGCGTTTGTTGTCCACGAAGATCAGAACACGAGGTTGAAGACCAGGGTGATACGGAGACATGAGAAAGCACTGATAATTTCGCAGGTCGTCAATGCTACCAACCACTTGATGTTTAGCATAGATCGTATTCGGTCGGTTGGAAGTGACGCGAATAAAGACATGATTTGAGCGCATGATTTTGTCTTGGACAGATCGGAGAGCCAGAGATGTGAAAGTAGCCGAGCAAGCACACCAGCGAGTCGTTTGCAGCAGAATAGCCTTCAGCTCATCGAGTCGGCCCCAGGCTTCGCGAAAGGCATCAAGACCATATCTAGAGGAGCCAGCAAAGTAGATATTATGCGCTTCGTCGACTGTGACACGAACGACAAGGCGCTGAAAATGACTGTTTCGAATTAGGACACCAAGCCGAGGCAAATGTCCTTCGGGTGTCATGAATATCTGCTCGACAGTAACAATCAGATGTCGAGCCAGCCCTGGCGTACGTGTTTTGGGGTTGAAGACGTAGGTCTGAAGAGAATTACGACCCGGGAACAAGAATTGAATTGGGAACTTACTTCCCACCACCCATCATGGCGAGGTGTATCCTCATTGATCACGACAGTGCAGATCCCATAGCGCGAGTTAAAGTCATTCTCTTGAGTCTCTTGGAGGCGCTTCAGAGGGGAGACAGTAAGCGACAGGAGCTTATCAGCAGGATTGTCCAATAGGATCTTGAGAACAGTCGGCAAAGTCTTTCCAGAGCCAGTCCCAGCAGAAATGAGAGAATCTAGCCCATTGAAGTCCGCGAGGACAGCCTGAAGCTGCATTTCTCGAGGAATTTGCTGTCCATGAGTGACTACGTGGCACATAAGTATCGCCCTCCAGCACGTAACTTTGTCCGAGTCCTTCAAGCCATCCAGCCAAGTGTGAGGCACTCTTTCGTCAGCCTGCAGTCGAGATTCACGCGCAAATTCATCAAGACGCGTAGCAGAGCAGGTCCTCAAGACTTCTAGGCGAGCGTTGAGGTCGGTAGGCGTGTCCATTGCATGGTGGAAGAGACGAGAGGAGACGCGACGAGCAAAGAGCGGGGTAAAAATGGCAGAGCATATTTTTAGATTTTCGGATCACCGGCATCCTTCCTTACAAGGCAGTCGCTCAAGAGGGAAATTCTTAAGAAGATTCCACGCATCATTTCTCGATCATAAACGATTTCCTGTCAATTCAAACCCAGCTGTACCGGTCGTCGTATCGAGGTCCCTCTGCTCCGACCTCATCGACGAGCGGTTACCGGTCTACTGCATGCCCACTAAACACCAAATGCACACGGGATGGCCTCCTTGTCTGCCCACTAGAGTATCCTTGTGTGTAAATAGCCAGATATCAAAGTNCCCTCTGCTCCGACCTCATCGACGAGCGGTTACCGGTCTACTGCATGCCCACTAAACACCAAATGCACACGGGATGGCCTCCTTGTCTGCCCACTAGAGTATCCTTGTGTGTAAATAGCCAGATATCAAAGTGTGCTTTTGATCCTCATGGGGTGTCAAAAATACTCTGACGAGAGAAAATGGGCTTTGCCCAGGCGGATAAGTTGGGAGGCCGCCCGCCAGCGCAAGATGTTATAAATGGCCTTGTCTTCTCATTCGGGGGCTTCTTCTTTCTTCTTTTTGCTGCAGTAGCTGTTCGACACCTCGAGCGTCCCCCCTGCGCCTCCCTCCCCCGTTTCTTGCTGTAGGTTTGAGCGCTAGTCGCAGTGGGTTGAGATTGGGTCATGGCGGCGACGGGCAATGTGACGGTAGATCTGGCGAGCTCGCCGCTGGTGTACCTCCCTGCTGACCTTGCCCACCAAATCACTGTGGCTACCTACCTTCACATTGGCATGACAGCTGTAAGTGCTCTCTTTTGGCCGTGCTCACGCAAGCATTGGCAGTGGGGTAGATGAGATGAATGCTGAATGGCTGGACGTGGCGCATTTGCAGGTCTTGGTTTGGGACATCGTTGACAACCTACGGAATGACTTGAGACTCTTGTTTTCTCTGAAGCTTGGTATACCCTCCTTTGTGTACTTTATAACTAGGTGAGCTGCGACAGCATCGTTCTTAAGTCGTTTGCTTAAAGATTATCCCCAGATATTCTCTGCTGGCTTACTCCATTGGCCGAACTGTACTACTAAGTGAGTAGCCGAGGCCAGTATACGTAACATCGGCGCTAAAGACGCTGTCACCAGCCGCACCTGTAAACAATTGTGTCGCTCTACAACAAGTCCTCAACGGCTTTCTAATCGTCTTCGTCTCTTTCACCACATTATTTTTCTACATCCGAGTATGCGCGATATATGACCGCAATCTCTACATCGTCGCCTTTTTCGGCATCACCTGGCTTGGCACCGTCGCTATGGCTGGGACGTTCTCTAAGACATTCTCCGCAGAGCACATTGGACCGACGGATCGTTGCGTTGAGAAGATCCAAGGAGGTTTGCTGCGCCCTGCGGCTATCGTTATTTTTGTAAATGATGTGCTCGTTTATACGGCCATCACTTGGAAGGTGTACACTACCTTCGCTGATAGGGAAGCATCCATGGGAGAGAGGATTAGACACTGGATCTGTGCAAGGCCATTGCCTATCTGGTCAAGAGCCGTGTTCGAGGATAGTCAGATATTTTGCTTGTGAGTGGATTCTTTAACTGTCTGCCATATTCTCTACCTATGTGTTCGTGCATCTGTCATTTAGGATCATCGTTCTCACCAATGGCTTCTTAATCGTTCCTGCTACCCACTTGCGACCACCGACCAACATCATGTTCATTATCTTCCACCTGGTCCTAGTCAATATTCTGTCCTGCAGGGTTTACCGAACAGTCAGAGCGAAGCTAGACGAGTGGAGAGCCCATCATGCGAACACGAACCGCGACTTTGATTCAAGGGTGTTTGGCGGTCTGGGTTACCCAAGCCGCCTGGATGGAGAGCCGGTTTACGGAATGACATCCTCTGGGACGATTCACTACAGAGAACGTGCCGCCAGCATAAAGTCGGGTATGACGGGCAAAAGTGATCTCGTGGGCGAGACCCAACCAAGAATTTCTATGAGTGCTTCGGTGAACGAAGGTGGAGACGTGAGAGGTCGAGGCGAGGAGAAGCAGGCATCTATTTACAGCGTCGGTAGAGAAGATGCATCGTAATACAATATACCACATGCACTGAAGCTTCCACCCTCAGAGGAAAAAAATGAAGTACGGAACATTTGGCAAAGGTATCTCGAGGTGGCAGGCTATTCAACAGGCCTGGGCTTGCTGCCGTTCTTGAAACGACAACAGGACAAAGGTGCACATGGCAAGAAGCAGCCATGCGAGAGTGTCTCTCATAGGTGCTGACATCGGAATGATGGTGGAGCAGAGGAGGACCCGGAATCCAGAAAATAGCTACCGTGGACCCTTATGCTGCGGCCTCAGCGACGCATGAAGGGTCAAGAAACCCGCTTGAGTATCGTGAGCAGCCACAGGGAAATGACCTCGGAAGACCTCTGATCAG
This sequence comes from Gymnopilus dilepis, assembly GCA_002938385.1. Classification (NCBI taxonomy): domain Eukaryota; kingdom Fungi; phylum Basidiomycota; class Agaricomycetes; order Agaricales; family Galerinaceae; genus Gymnopilus; species Gymnopilus dilepis. The sequence goes on from NHYE01000425.1 coordinate 8,128, forward strand.
AGTGAGTCTCTGTATTCATTGCTATCATAAGCCATGATGCAGCATCTGCGAAGGTCAACGCAGAACAGATCTGAGGCTTAGGCAATACCAGGTCACTCGGACAGAGGTGTGCCAGATGCTACTCCACGACAGCGAGCCGAAAAGAGGTTTTCATACATGCCTTCAATTCGTTATTGAAAGTATGGCTTTCTTCGCCTGGCCATATAGCCGTGAAAGGATTGAGCAGCAGAGACTTGCAAGCATGACGGAGTTGGATTGCGAGTGGATTGTCGCAAGGCCTGTCGGACGGAAGTTCTAGGGGAGAAGGGAAGAGGGGAGAGAACCAAGTTCCTGGAGGCTTGACGGTCAGTACCTGCACCCTTAATACATTTTCGTCGCTGCCAAGCGCGTGGCGTACCCCTGTCAAGTTCGGTCAGGGCAGTTGTTGTTTACCAATCGGAGAATTATTCCATCCCAGCGACCCCATCTCATGCATCCAAAAATAGTTTGAACCACTTTTTTGAATGACTGGTGGAGGGAAAGGAGGCACTACAGCGGACATGACTAACATTCACGGTATATTTTATGGCGTGCATGCAAGCGTTCAATTGCAGCGCCTATTACTGTGTTCCGATTACATCGATTCTTTGATAGAATGACCTCATCATGATCGTGGCCAGTCAACAAAAATACGTTGCTAACCCGAGCATCGACGCATTGTCAACGTCTAGCTTCTGTATTCAAAGCTTTCTAATGAGTTGAATATTCCACTCGATCTTCTAGACATATCCTTATCGAAATTTATGATAGATCTTACATAGACGTCATTATTGCAAGGATCTCCCTATAATCCTCACTGGTCGAAGCAAAAATGTGTGCAGAAGTCAAGGCCCAGGGTAGGATGGTAAGAAAATAGCACAAGGTTCTTCCTCCTACGTCAATGTGGCAGATCAGTGAGAAGGGCTCATTACAAAGGAGCGAGCCATAACGGTATTGCGACCCTGGATGACTTCCCAGGCCCGGGAAAAGCTCGGAGTGTTTGTCATGTACTTAATTGTGCTGTAGTAAATTATGCTCAGTTTATGGAGTATGGGCGATATCAATCTACAAATCACTTCATATTTAGATATGTAGAACGGTCACCTGCAGAACGTGCTTGTTTGATCTGACTGATTTGCATCGCTTCCTGAATCCAGTCTAACCTTCAAGTGCACAGGCCTACGCATTGTAACCGGCTAACAACTATCTTATCCCGAAAGTCATAAACAGCGGCTGTTGGTCGTGATAGGCGCTCGATTATATTTGCTCTGAACTTAAATCCAGAAATGCTTTCGAAAATAGATAGGGATCTACTGAACATACATAAACCTAGTATGACACAAGACGCACGAAATATTGACGCACTTCAGTATAAAGTGAAAAGTTTGAACTCTTTTCGCCTATCTGGCTTTCGAGAATGTCGCGTCATTCATACACGCGTAGCAGCCACGTGGATGAAAAGCCAGGGCACGTGCTCTTATTTCCCCCCTGGTGGTGCGAGTTGGTCAACGAACGCATTTTCTACCTCAACGTCGTTCTCCTCAACCTTACAGTAATCTGCTGGATGGATTACGCGGTCACTGCTCTACGCTTAGTACTCCTTTGACCACCTACAAAGTCCTTGATCACTGTCTTTGGAAAGGCGCCGTCTTCAGACCTGAGTCCGTGTTTCAAATTCCAGTCTCGGATATGCACGCACAGAGCGATGCAAACCGTCCAGCCCTAGGCCGCTGCAACGCGTTCAATGGTGGGCTCTTGTTTCTTGGGGCTCACGCGAGATGTCTTTAGGTGACAAGAGGCGCTCGGCGACGCTGCCCAATGGTATTGCTGCCGTGGCAGCATCAACTCACCGTTACTGCTTATTTCTTGCTTGAGGACCTCTGCCGGTGGATTCCAGCATTGGAGACGATTTTGTTGCTCCCTAAATATGCTCTCTCTGAGGAAGGGGGCCCTGACTAGTCCTTCAATAGCTCTTGAGGGATTAATGTCTGTTTGTCAAGCCACTTCCTGTGCTTGCTCCCTGTGCAATTTTAGCACATAAGCTCTTCCAAGGGAAAGGTTCGCTGCACTGAACTTTGATCCCGCTCTTTGAGAGCCAAATGTCTAGGATTCACTACGACGAGCTGTCATTCTTCCCTGCGAAGTCTCAGACAACCATGCTTGTAGCAATCTTTCTTTTGATGTTCTGTTTCTCCCGGCTTGTTGGTATGGTCAATGTCTGTACAATTATGCTTGGTGATTCCATTCCGTAATTACAGCGCGGGTTGTGTCTCCGAATGCAGCTCCAGAACAAGACGCCTCGTCTGCGAAAGGTCCGGTGGGTGGCGCAGCGAGATATTAGATAGTGATATACATCGTACAACTACAGCTTCATCCCGTCGTAACCCACATCCGCTGGTGCCGCCAACCCCAGATGCTGCCATAGCATAGTGTCGTTGACATCAGGGTCTTCTCCCCATAGGTAGTATATCGAGCGTTTGCGCATCAGGATGAGTTGTCGTGGTAGGTATTTGAAAAATACAATCATGATGGCGGTGCAGAGGATCGCGAATAGAGTCACTGTTCGACGCGTTCACGAGACAGATGGTGGACGTCGTGTGACGGGAAACCGAGTGGCAGGGAGCACCAAGGAAGAGTCAATATCGAACGACGGACAAAGATAGGTTGCATGAGGCACAGCAGACGTAAAACACGTTCAGAGAAGGCGAGGATCCACAGGAACGCTCGTCAATAATAGCTGAGCATACCAGATAGTGATAAATGAACTCACAGACAACGACCTTCTCCCAAGGCTCATACACCGTCAACGCGAAGGTCGACTCAATCCACAACCGCTTCCTCCACCAAAACAGCGCCAGCTTCGACTTGGGTCGTCGCGTGAAACTGTGATCAGGCTTGGGCGGGGGAAGCTGGGCGGGAACAACACGATACGGCGCTAGCTGAGACGCTCCTCCTCGATCACGGTGCATGGTATCGTATGGCGGAAGGGTATCCGCAATCGAGGGAGGAGAATTAGGAAGGGCGGGGGAGAAGAAGCGTTTGGAGAAGAGGGGACGATGTACTCGGGTGGCAGACATGAAATAGTCTGGGATTTGTTTACACCAACCGACGGTGCATTTTGTTTATGAGTCCTCGGTAACGATACATTTCGTTCCAGTCCGAGTTTTGGATCAAACATCGTCATTCATGATAGAATGCATGCCCTTTTTCTTCGTTATTCTCCGATTTGACACGAATCACAGGCAAATAGAAGCAAAACGCCCACTGTCTCAGGAGGGTGCTGCACATTGTTGTGCGACTGACGCCGAGATTCTCGAGAGTGGGTCGGACGTTGACAAGAGGATCAATTAGTAAGTGCTTCGGCATCAACTAAACGCCTCAACTGACCATGCAGGCTGCTCATCACAACGCCGCATGCCGACATTCGTACACTAAATAAACGTCTTTACAGATACATGAAGCTCAGTGTCCTTCGTAAATCCACATAGAGTCCAGTCATATGAAGCACATACATAAATATCGTGAACACCATTTATCTCTTCTTGGACAAGTCCACAACGCCCTCGCCGTATTTGCCCGCCCTCTCTTTTCCGACCTCCCGGTCATGCCTCGCCTTCACACGTCTTATCAGCCAAAACGTATAGAATGCGGACAAGATTCCTAAAGACCCGGTGGCTGCGGAGGTCACAATGATAGTAGACTTGCTAGTCGTCGTGAGTTGGCCATGCTGAGCACCGAAAAGACTGGCAAGAGTTGAAAGCAATCCAGCAAGGGAGTTCAAAAATCCGGGCCTGTCATGACGGAACAGAATGTCAGAGCGCTATTTGAGGAACGATATAAATAGCACGGGCGTATGTTTTTTTTAAGTTGCCGTCGGGATTACGGGATCCTCGGCAAAAATAGGAATGAGGTAAGACGCTTGACTCACAGGAATATCTTGTTGACCCCCCAGATGTAATTCTTCCTCCACCTCCACCACAGCCAAATCATACCAATAACACCTATTCCTGTACACACCCATGCGACAACGAACCTGACATACGAACCTAATCGTTAGCTTCTTCACTCCAGAAGGACGACAACTCGAAACGAAATGTACGCACAAGGGCAAACGCGTTACCGTGACGAGCAATTCATGTTGCACCTGCGGCGGAAGACCCGTCGCGTTCTCGTTTTGCAGACTTGCGAATGTACCTGGGAACAAAATAAACCCGGCCAGCAAGATCCAAGTGAAGAAACCAGCCAGAATGTTGTACAAAGCTGGAATGTCGTCCAGTGCAAGGAGCATATTGACATACTGCGTATGCTGACTCGGCGTCGAGCCATGTAAACGCGGTCGGCTAGGAATCGCGCCAGCATCTGAGGCTATTCCTTGCTCCTTGTCTACATCTGGTGTGTGCTTGGAAGTCGACGGCTTAACTTGAGGCGCAGTGCTATTTGGTCGATTTGCCTGGGACTGAGGCTTTTCTGGTACATGCTGCTGCTGAATCTGAGGTCGCGAGCTCGAACTTGAGATAGTAGGCTGTGCTTGGCTCACGCTCGTATTCGCTCTCTGAGGTTGTACAGGAGTGGGTTTGCTGGGAGGAGTATCTGTCACAGGTTGTCTCAGAGGCGAAGGCGTCGCTGGTGCATGAGGCGCCGCAGGCTTTGGTGAAGTTGAGGGTGGAGGAGGGCTCGCACTCGTAGTGTGAGTCGTGGATGGCGTTGGGCTAGGAGAGGGACCAGTCGTTGAAGGACGCTCGCTCTCTGTCCGTTTTCCACTCAGTAGAACGGACGCCGGTTGTCCTGGGGGTCTGACGGGTACATTACTCTTAGGATCCTGAGGATAAACAGAAGCGGGCTTCTGAGTAGGAGGTGGGCTGATTTTTCCAACGACAATATCCGGAGGAACAGTTGGAGCAGCGGCGCCTGGAGGCCTGTGCTGATAGCTGTGTTTCTGTGGACTAGGAGGGCCAGAGACGGTTGAAGGCTTGGGAGAAGGAGAAGGCCGAGGGGTCTGTGGCTTGGGGAATGGCGGTGGACTGCCCGATTGCTGCTGGCTAATGTTATCACGATGAGGTGTCGGTTGAGTGACAGGTTGTGGCATAGGGGGCGAAGTAGAGCCCGAGTGCGACAGATCCTGACTGTGCGGAGAGTCTGGTCCGATCCCTGTAGGTCGCGGCTGTCGCCCATGTTTTTGAGGTCGCAAAGGAGCTGTTGAGGGAATATCGCTGTATTCTGTGTCTGTCCTGGACGGGAATGTGCCCGAGTGTGTATGCTCCACGAACGCGCTGCCTTGTGATCCCAGTCTTCTGTGCTCTGGTCGTCCTCCACCAGGCATGAGCATTGGAGGCGGAGGGAGTGAAGGCTCTGGCATGGTGGGAGCAGGGCCTCGTTCCTCCTCTTCGTCCTCGTGAAGGATATGGTCATCTTCCACATCTTCGCCCTGTTCATCCACCTCTCCCTCTTCTTCTCCCTCTTCTCTGTGTACATCATACGGAGAAGGAAGGTAAGGGTGAGCCAACTCTGGGACTGGCATTGGCGGGGGCGGCGGAGATTCGTTATCACCCTGAGCAGCAAGCCATAGTTCCCTGTATTTCGCCTCAAGAGTGTCCTTCTCCTCTTTGGGCTCGGGATGCTCAGGCATTTTAGGCATAGGCGGGTGCGGGCCGCCTCCAACGGATGACACGTTGTCCTCTGCGGAGTAGTAGGTGCTTGCCTCGTAGGATGATCCACTGTGCCTTGGTTCGACTGAGAGAAGTCCTGTTGAAGGTACCGGCATCGATGGTGGAGAGGCACTAGAAGGATTTGGCGATGGAGAAAGGTATGGATTTTCCCTTGAGGCAGTCTCTTGCTCTTTGTAGCGCTCGCGAAGGGCAATAGACGGAAGTCTTTCGACAATGTAGTCCGTATCACCTAGCGAATGCTTGGGTTCCATTGGAGGCCTACTAGGAACATCCTGAGGACGAGCAGGACTTGGACTACTACTTGAAGGCTGGTTTTTGGAACTCGAGGTTGTCCTTTGCCTGCTCGACGAACCGGGAGCTGGCATAGTAGATTGGGAGTGTGGGACTCGATTCGAACGCGCCTCGGAGGCAGGCGGCGCAGGAGTCGGGACAGTCTGCGACCTGTGCGTGTGATGATGGTGCTCATTTTGCGGCTTTGAACCCCCATCCCGGGGCGATGAAGCTGGCGTACGAGTTGCCGGTGTACGGGTTGATCTTACCGCCCGTTGGCTGCTGCTTGACTTATCGTGTTGCCCATCGTCAGAAGTGACTCTGGCTTGCGAGGAAGGGCCATTCCCCGTCCTGAAACTTTGTGAGCGTTACGAAAGAAAGACGTAATGGCAGAAAGATAGAAAACACAGAATTGAAATCACTGTCAGCGTTCTATGACCCTATCTGACATCCGTTGCGACGCAAGGGTGCATGGGAAATTCGAAATGAAAAGACAACTGAAAAGCTTACCTGTGATCTGACATCCTTCTTCCTCAACTTGCAGGGTCCCGAAAGTAAGTATCGGTTCAGCTCCAAGGAAGTCGACAAGCCCCGAATTTGTGCAGCTCTGGCAGTCTAGTGCGGATGGTCGCGGTCCTGCGGATAACCGTCTCAGCGGAGAACTTTGCCCTTCCCATCACGAGCGACTTGCCTTCTCACGAATTCGCCGACAGTACCGCCTCGTGGTCGCTATTTTCTCCTCATGCATGATCATGACATTCTCTCTGTAACTGTCAGCCATGGCTTGGACGTTCAGCATGCGCTCTACGTGGATGAGTGTTGGCAGAGGACGCGCTCACAACTTGTCTCCAAAGGTCATGGAAGAAAGAGTACAAACTTGTTGCCGTCGGACCGGAAACTGGTCTGTTGATCGGGCCGCCGTCAGTCTCCATTGTGGCATTGCCGCAAGCGCGTTCAGTACGCCTACCTTCAACTTGAATCCTGCATTCCGTATACGGACCAGGCGATCTTTAATGAAGGGCGGCCATCACTGTCAAGCTGTATCTCTCAGGCGGACCCAGAGGAAAGGATCTACGCCCTATCCGCCTCTGGGCATTCCCATTTTATCTTGAACCAATGCCGACTGTTCCTGCTTCGCAGAAAAGACAGCTATCCACGCAACGCGTATGCCAAAATTCAACAAACACATGAAGGCCCTGATCCGGTCATTTTACATGAGAAAGATCCCAACTCTCCCTTGGTCTGGTGCGCAAAAGAATAATGGTGGTATGTCGGTCCTATGGTACACATGCTAGCAATGCCTGAATATTCTATCAATCTGTAAGTATAATAATGATAATACAACCGTCCCTCTCGCAAAAGCACGCAGACGACATAGGACTCCCTGGTGGAGCCTATGAAGGAATTAGGACGGGATAAGCAGTCTGTAGGCAATGATGCCGTGAAGAGCGATCCCTACAATAAATGGCTTGTCCTATCCTACTTGGTTTCAAGGCTATGTGCAGCCATGAAGGTTTCTAACCAAGTTCTTGACTCGCCCAATCCCGACAGCATGCGAATAATGATAGAAAGGAGAGCTGAAAAAGTAAGCTCTGCTCTTCATGAGTACCCGCACTCCTCATCGTCATCCATCCGTGAGCGGACTTCAAATAACCGCGTTGTTCTTTGGGTGGTCGTCTGTACTTGCTGCATGGGCGAAAATGCTAGAGGCGGTAGGGCCGGAGATGTAGGCGGTGACCCGGGCGGGGGTACATCGTAGTTGATGTCATTTACTGTCGAAATTCCCCTTGCGTCGGATCGCACCATACTACCGCTGCTATCATAATCCACGTCGTGGGCGTCGCGGCCAAGACCTATCTGGACTATTATAAGGGTCGGTACTATTCCCTATAGGCGAAGTGATAACGTCAGGGGATCAAGACTTCTAAGTGCGAGAGGGACGGGTGAGACTTACGACGATCTGGGCCAAGCCAGCATCCAAGATGAGCTGTAAAACATGAGCATATGTAAGGACTTCCAAGCCCAAGCAAAGGCGGCAGAAAGAGACTCACGTTCTGGGCTACCACGTCAAGTATGAAGTATACCGAATAGATAACACCCGATTCCACTCTGTTGGATATAGGCGTGAGCGAACAATTTCCCAAAATAATTTGGACTCAAGAAATGGATTTTCGAGAAGTGAGATTAAACGTACATGATGGCAATCATGGTTGTGTACTTTGAGGAGAGACCTGGACCGAGTATGGAGCGAGCTTTCCGTGCTATGTAGTATATACGGCCCGCTGGAAAGAGAGTTTAGAGTAATTCTCCAAACGAAGCATAAGACGTGAGAAAGGGACGACCTACCCATAAGGACAGTTACAAGCATGTTGAGAGCGACAGTGGTGAAAAGGAAAGCGATGAGCATTGAGCGGTACCGATAGTCTTCTCGTGATAGTGCAATAAAACCATATCCAGTGGCTGAGGAAGTGAGGTCAACAGGCCTGCAGCAGAAATGAGGCAAGCTGTATCTTACCTGTGCCGCATAGCAAGAGGAATAGAGGGAGGAGAATGACACGCTTGCTATGGCTCCAGAGGGCATAACACCGGTATATCTAAGGAGGTCTTTAGGTGTTAGGTCTGGACACACATTTCCCTCCAAGGACGTACCACCAAGCTATCGGCGATAAGACTGTTGACAGGGTGGTCAGTACACAGTTTGGGAAGAAGAGTAGAACAACTCACTTGCTCGTAATATATATCAGGTACTTGAAGTGAACGTTATCGTCAGGAATAGTCTCCTTCTTGACGATGAACCAATACAGAAAGCTGATTTCCAGCACGACGTCGACTGTTGCGAGGGCGAACATCATTAGAGCACAGGCCAGTAGTATCTTCTGCGTCGTCCTTTTATTTCGTAACAGGACTCGTATGCAGATAGCGAAGAGTGTTGAATATATCCCTGCAGGAACGTCATTGAGCGCCAGTTCTCACTTATAGCTCTCCTGATAAAAATACCATAGAGAAAGACTTCAAACTGAAATATTCATTCAGAATGGCAAAAAAAGAGGCCCAAGGGACGCCCTACTCACCAGCACCGCCGCACTGTATTTGTCTAGGGTGTAATAGCTCGTTGCGACACTCCCGTCATCATCTTTGTCAGGAATTATGATGTCCACTTGGCCCGCACTTGCACGATTACTTGACTTCAGAGGGTTCATAAGGCGTAGTAGGCTAGCCATTGTATCGTAACGTCGTCGTCGTCGTCGCCGGGCAAGCGCCCCTGCAAGATCGTTCGGGTTGATGGATGGATGGAGAGAGGAGAGAGCAAACAAGAGGTGGGTATTGTTATCGTCCCGACGTGAAGGTAGAGAGGGAGGAGTGAGAAATTAGACTAGTTGGGTCCCTAACTCTCATCCCAACAGACCGGGCTTTACTTTTAGAACTGATGGGAACGGATGTGTCGCTGGCACGGACGGCAAAATAGGCAGTGGGACAGAATGAGAACCCGGAAGGAAGATCTGTGTGGGTAACTTCACACCGGTTTAGTCGATTCAGGCGAGGTAAAATCGCTGAAAGTTGCTTGGTCCCTTGCAAGTTCCACGCGATGCAAGAACCCAAAGGCCTTCCATGTTCTAGAGAGCAGCAGTCGGCGAAGTTTAGAAAGTAGTTGAGCCATCTGTGACGATCAGATGATTGAAAGCATGTATCAATACCGCGACCTGACGCATCTGCTTAGGCCGTCATTCGTTCCAATGGCTTGGAACGGCGAATCACCTGTCTCCACGAACTATTTTACTAGGTAGATACCTTCATAGACTTCAATGTCCCTCAGTGATTACATTTCATGAGCAGATTTTAGGTCAGTACATGGTAACATTAAGTTATGGAAGACGTTCGTTGCAGGTGCACGGCGGCGACAAATCGGCGGGGCTATCATCGTGTTCCAAAAGATGATCTAGTGGTATTACAAGAGTTTTAACTACCTTGATTACGAGTCCTTACTTATGTTCAGTAACAGAAACTGGCAACTGCCGACGCTTTGAGAAAAATGTCCTGATTCGGTGATGAGAAAGGGCTGGTCTCATCGGGCCTACTCCATCGTGGATTTCGGGCAGAGTGGTCGTCGAAGTCAAGGCCGTGGTTGTCACTAGTGGCTGAGAAGACAATTTGCGTAAGATCATGGCGTATATTGTTATGCCCTACCCAATACTTTGTTTTAGACTCTGCCGCCAAGACCAGGATATTTACTCACAGATATCTGTGTCAAGGACGCCTCTACCACGAGCTACAGGCAAAATTTCCCATGAGAATCCCTCAACGCCACCATGAAGCCACTCACAGCATGGAAGACGAGATAGAGAAATATTGACAGGCCATAGAGCGCTCCAGAATCAATGCTATTAGAGCGTCAATAAATAACGTAAGGAATATGGAGGCGCATATAAAACTTACAGAAGCGACAGAATATAGTCCAGAATTCCGAAGAATGACATCTCGAAGGCGATTCTGACCTTCCTCGAAGTCCACAAAATTCCTGTTGCTGTCAAAAATTGGATCCATAAATCTTTTGTACCTGAATGTCTCCCTCGGACTCACCAGTCAACAAAGTCACAGAAAGATTTGCGGCAGCGGAAGTAATGAAAGCAGAAGCTAGTAATTTATCGCCCATATGCCGTACAGAAAGCGACACGAATCCTATGCCTAGCGAAACTGTGTCAGATCAGACTCCAAGCTGAGTAGAAAAACCCACCAGTTGAGCAAAGAACCAAGAGCACGGGCGCCACAATGATACGGGCATTTTGCCATATCTCATGGCATCGACCGATCTGGAAAATGCATTAGAATCAAGGAGGGTCTCAAGTTACTATGTCTTCTCACCAGAAACCCACTAGAAATCGCACTGCAACGACTTTGAGATCAAAAGAAAGGTCCTGAGCATGCGACATACTTTGCGACGACATATACAGCAAACTTCGCTTCGAGAAACCTGTTCCAACCATCGTCTTTACTCGACACTGGAGGGACCTTCAATACAAAGTTGAAAAAGAAATAGGTCGTCAAGATCACGTCGGCTGTCTCTAACGTGAACAGAAGACAGGAAGCCACGAGAACAGCTCTTCGTGCCGCCCGTTGTCGTATCAGGGTAAACGCCGTCCAGCCAAAGAGAACAATAGATACACCTGCCAGTTGAGGAAGGTCAGCGTTTTCTGCGCTCATCCCGCAGGCTATTGAGCGCACCATAGAAGAATATCTCCAGCTTCGATAGAAATCAGTGAGATGGACGGAAAACGCTGCAATCGTGGGAGGTCGACGCACGAGTATTGCTGGGTATCTTGATCTTGAGGACCACGGCGCTTCCAAGAACGGGATCAAGGGTTTCGAAATCGTCACCACAGCTCCTCGGCTGAATGTCTCGAGACTATTGAGGCTGCTCGTCATGTCATCCAGAATCGCGTAGGGACTTTGTGGGGTTGAGTAGAAAGATTGGTCTCTGGTCAATTGCCAAGAACATATTCCCCAGCAGCGAGTGAAGATTTGCTGCGCTTCGGGAATTGACTGCTCGAAAAAGATCAAAGCTCCAGGCCTCGAGAAAAAATCACCCAAACGTAACACGGAGGATAATTATAGTCGAGGGTATGAGAACCAGAAGTTAAATCTGGTCGTACGGCCTCCTCTGAACCGGGGTGTACACCCTGCAAGGAAATTGTTGGTGGACACCAGCACTCGGGATTGTGAGCTAAGAAATTGTCCATTCTGCGCATTCATGCAAGCCAAAATATAGAGTACAGAAGAATGGCAAGCCAAGCGATGGGGTGGAATTTCTGATTAGGAAGGTGACTGACTTCCTGCCCGATATGTGGGCAGCCAATCAAGTCGGAAAGTCGGACCTAAGTTGACAGGACTGCCAAGACAAGATACTGGGAAGCGAAGTCATTGTCAATATAATTTGCAGGATGGATGCAGGCAAGTCCAGTTGGCAGTCTTCGTATCAGATAATTATTTGCCGGTTGTCGTAATCGCCTTCGTGAGACCTGTCAAAGCATACTGTTCTTCACAACAGAAAATCAGTCGAAACAGAGGCTGGAATGATATCATACTTACTAAATTGCTTGTCATGCCTCAGGGTGGAGGAGCGGTGCAGCACGCCTCAGTCCACATTTGCTTTTTGAATAAGTGATGTGCCTAATTTTTGGCGGATGTTAGTTTGCATTTTACCAGGGAAAGATACCCGTTCCCAGATGTCTGGTAAGTAAGGGTATAAAAGTACAAGCTCGTGTTGATGTCGTAAAGAAAGAAAATAGTAACACTCACAAAGTGCCTCACCATCGCCCTAGCCGTCGAACAGAGATTAGCTTAGCTTTAGGCCATAAAGCAGCTGACTTATTTAATTGAAGATAACGACCATATAGCCTGAACGCTCGATGCGATTTTGAAAATTCGAGCAGGGTAGTAGTATAAGTTTGGTCGGGTCCATAATGGCGCCGCAACGTTTCCGTGGTCGAGACTCTGAAGACTTACTTTCGGCTCCGGCGGCCGTATATCAGTACGAACACGGAAGAGCACCTTAGATACGAAAGCCATGTCAGCACGTCCGCCCTACGGAAACCATCCAATCAACGAAAGTTTTGAACCGAGGTCGGTGGAAATTGCAGGTTCGCACAAGCGTTTTCACAATGTCAATTTTCAGCCTGCATCGTGTAAATGATCTGGTCGATGGAAAGATAACCTTAGCGTGGGATAGGACCAGGCTAGAGCACGAATTTTCTATTGGTTCATGATGCCTCAAGATCGGACGGCGACCGCTGGGCCCGCCATCAGGTGGTAAACCTTGTTTTCTCCCTGACGATTCTAAAGGTGGGCGCTTCGACGGGACGAGACAATGCTACCTGAATAGCGGACACATGGATTAGGCGTGTTCGGCTCTCTCGCCGCTTTGGGTAGGTATTTGGTTGCCGACTTCGACCCGAGGCATTGGCGGGGCGATCTGAACCTCAGTGCCGACCGTGCTGAAAATCGAGTCCAGGACAGGGGTGCTGGAGGTGTCTATCGTATCCTCTCGAAGTGACACCCTAAGGGTGATTCTGATGATGATCAAGGTGGGAACGATACCCTGCAAAAAATTACCATTGACGCAGAGGAGGCAGGCAGGAGGAAACTTACAACAATTTGATTCAAACCTGCGTCTAGAACGAGCTACGGGGAAATATGTTAGTACCCTCAAATTTTCGAGGAAGGACAAGATCACCGATTTGGCAAGCAGGTCAATTAGTAGATACAATGCGTATAGAACACCGGAATCCATGCTAGAGGATAAAGTTTTAAGGAAAATATTAGATGACTTGGTATGAATCACTTACAACGTAGCAGATATAGCCGGATATCTGTGAAGAACGTCGGACCCAAGGATGGAGCGTGCTCTCCTTGCCGAACAAATATTTTTGCTTACTGCAAGGCCATCAGTCAAAAAATAGAGCAAACTATCAGCCATACCTATCGCAAGGGTGAGGCAGACGGTTAGAGCAAATGTCATCCATATGTAATTTGAATACATAGCAGCTCGCGAATGCGCGAAAAAGTAACCACATGCTGCAGCGGCGTTAGTTGGAGTTCAGAAATTGTAGCAGGTAATGATACCACTTGATATGCCAAGGAACGTGCAAGGAACGCCGAGGACAAGTCCTCGCTGTGACCAACCAAGGTAACAGCGATACAACTGCAAAATGTATAACTCATAATTGTAAGGATGTTAGGCAAGCTTCACTTACTAGAACCAGCTCAGCGAGGATGCTGAATCACCATTTTGGGCATGAATAAGAGATCAAGACCAGGAAAACAGGCATACGGAACTTACTTGTTGGTAATGAAGAGCAGAGCCTTGGGACGCGGATCCGCCGCTCTCTCGTTCAGTATAAACCGAAAGAGGTAATACAGTGTCACTGCAACGTCAGCTGTCGCAATCGCGAACATGAGAACGGCTGCAATGACAAAGGGCCAGATCATTGGTCTTCTCTGCAAGGACAAGATGTACGCCCAGAAACAGAAAAGAGAAGTATACAAGCCTGCAAGTGACGATCTGAATTTTCTTAACCTTTGAGTCAAGCAACCTGGAAATCACCATATAGAAATATTTCAAACTAGAAATTCTTTGAGATAGGGACACAAAAGCAGACAAAAACATTGAACGTACCATATATGCTCCGATGTAGACGTCCATCGTCCCACTTCTCCCACTGAAGACAGATCGCTCCATGTCTCTCAACATCTCTTTGTCCAACTGATGACTGAGGGAATAGACACCAAGCAAAGCTCGAACGTTAATGTCGAGGGGAAAGAAAGGGAAAGCAAAAGTAGAGTCGGTTCGAGTTTTTGAGCTATTGATATGGCATTGGAACCCTCTTTCGGCAATATTATAGGTTCGGTGTGCCG
>NHYE01000426.1:324-10445 GCA_002938385.1 Gymnopilus dilepis
TTACTTGCCCGGACATTGCCGGGCAGATACTGGCAGATAAACACCCAGCCGAACGATGGTGAACCAACATTCTCTCACGGACCCACCACTCCAGACAACTCTCGTGTCCACAACTTCTACGTTCCATCCTTCCCCATCATCATCGCATATACACGCCAAGTTACATAACGACGACAGTCCTCCGCGTTAAGGAGTCAAGGAAGTTCGAATGCGCTGTCTTACTCCATGCTCGTGCCACTTAGAGAATAATACGTGCTCTGCTCTTGCTGTCGTTGGCTTTTGAGGAAGGCAGAGGCGGCGATGCCTGGTCCTTCATCTGGATGATGACGACCTAGAGGGCTGGGGAGCTATGATAGCTATGATGTCTTCAATATTCGTGAGTCCTGCGCGTTGAATTTTCATCGTTATGTTTGAATTTATACCGCGATCCAGCTTCTCCGCGTGAGGGATTTGCGATCTTCGGACTTGGAAAGGGTACTCTGCCTTCCGTGGCTGCTGAATGAGTGCGCATGCCTCATTTTATTTTGGTTTTCGCCTCTTCTTTCGGTATGCGTTAAGACAAAAGCTGCGTCATGACGTCAGCTTGTACCTGCTAGACTTATTGGCGGTCACCACAAATTGTCCGTTTCTTTCTCTCGATGATCCGTGCTTGCTGCTCGTTCAAGTAGCAACATAGGCGGACATGTCACTATCTGTGATGCTCAGCCGACATCATTTCTTGTATTCATCATCTTTCAACAAAGCTTCCTCTAGGTCGCGAGCGCAGACCATTGTCGTCTTGATCAATGTAGCTTCCCACTGCATTGGTCGATGAGCATTTGCAGGGACCCTCTATACTTTTGGACATCCTTTCCTTCCACTTCACAGGAACTCACCAGCTTTGGTATGCATGCATACCCTACATACCTTGGCTGGCGTATCTCTGACCATCTCTCTCTTTCCTTAGCTTCTAAATTTGAACTTCTACGCCTTCCGAGTGCGTGTGGCTTGGGTGTCCCATGAGTAGGTGCATTGGTGGCTAGCGCTGCCTGTTGTCCGTCTCTTGGGATCCTGTTGATTTCTTTTGCTTTATGCCTTGCTTTGTCGCGCTTTTACCGTGGTATTGCCTCTGCTCCGCTTTCTGTCCTGCTATTCCAGTATCTGGGATGGTTAATTGTGTTCTTGCTTCTCTGCTTCCTTGCGGTCTTTCTTTTCTTCTCCAAGATTTGTTCTCTTCTTGCTCTCTTTGACTACTTGCGACAATGGACTCTTCAGCCTTGCAAGGCGGACGTCGAGCACATTTGTCGCAATTCCCGTCCTTGCAATAGTCAGGACACTTTGTATCAAACCCGCTGCGGACAGCGTTCAAGGTATATTCTATCTGTTTCTAGAACACGAAATCATGCAATACGACAATGAGAGAGCATAACATAGTTAGGTCGACTTTCAGAACGAGTGATCCATGATTACGCTTTGCCTTTCCGAGGACAGATTGCAAGTCGGGTATAGCAAATGAGTCGAATTGGCCGATGCTCATATTTGTACTCTCTGCAGTTGATTGTGATGGTCCTATGAATACCAACTCAATTGTGTGATTGATCCTGGTCTCGTAACCTGGAGGAGTGATGACAAATGGCGGAAATTGGAGAGGGTAGCATAGCGGCAGAGATGTATTTCCACCGCTGGCTGTGTTAGTGTCAATTTCCGAAGTGGTGTTGAAGCCATCGACGACGACAGAGAACCTGCCCCCATTCTGGGAAGAGATTGTATTGACAACGACGCTTGGACCTTTCGTTCAATTAATATTGCGTGGGAGGCAAATAAAATCGAACCTCACCTGTGTAATTGAATGATATACTCGCGTTTACACCATGGGTAAGGTACAAAGAGCCGCTTTGTGCGCAATCTGGGCCATTGGCTGATTTGTTCCACGCGTCGGACGGTGAGTATAGGACCTTGCTATCACTGTTAAGCACCGGCGTGGAAGTCGGAATAAAACCAGTAGTGGCCGAGGGAAGTGCCGGCATTGTCGTGCCCAGCGCGTTGACGCAGTTTACGATGTCGTTATTTCCTTCGTTAAAACATGCAGTCCCGATAGCTGATTGATTGGATCAGCAGAGCTCAAGATCGTTCAAGCAATTATTAGCATACGGCAGCAGAATCCGGGGATTGACAATTCCGCGTCGCATCTGACTGCATGGAGGTTATTAGCAACGAACTCATGTTCATAAGTAGTTTATGCTGCTTACAGAGATACGGGTCGGCGCAAGGATAATGATCAAATCCTAAGATAGAGTGTACTGTTCTGTCTATGCATATTGGAATTCCTCGTCGATAGTTGCAGGAGAGGCTGGGAAAGCGAATTATAGATGTCAAACACGTGTCTTGTAGCAGATGACAGAACTCACCCCGAAGAGCAACAGGCTGGGGCTGGCCCACATGGAGTGGAACTGGTATTACAATTGGTCTAGCTTCATATCAGACCTACATGCAATCTAGAATGTGGTGATCCCACTGACAGATGGTATAGACATGAAGGCCTCTGGCTTCTTCTCTGTGATGGCCCGGCAGAAGGCGGTGCTCCAGACCAGAATTTGGATCAATCTGACAGCAAACATCTGCAGAAGAGCGTTAGAATAATGTTAGAAGCAGGATTTGGAACTTTTGGGAAGCCTGATTTAATTTATAGCCCCTCCTTATTGTATATATGCTCTGGAATGATCCTACATGGATAGATGAATAGTATGTAGCTGCTGGCAAAACCACGTCTAGGCGATGTTGTAAAAATGTCACTGGACAACTTCTTTGATATCATGTCACGAATAGACTCGGACTCATGAGTGGAAGGAAGGGGAGACAAAGCAGTACTAGTCGAGTGGATTGTGAACTTGTGAACTTCCAACTTTCAAGGATGTCTGCACCTGGTGCATTTATGTCGTGTTTCGGTAACGCAGGCGCTCAAAAGTGGCTTTCGACCCAAGAATAGAATACTTGTACGCCGGATAATGAGCGTGAGTTAAGGCCACTCAGTGACCATTGACAGCACCCTCATAGCAATGCAATAGTTTTAAAGCGTACCTCGGACCTTAAGAGTTGCACTGAGAGTAAAAGAGCCGCTCTTCCCGTCCTCAATGAGTTTGGGCAAAGCGTTTCGACGAATTCGTCGCTTGCTGTTCTTTTCTTCAATGCCTAGCAGGCGTGGCATCGCCAATTTCCCACGATTTACCGTCTATTGGCTGGTAATTATATCGATAACTACGGGTTCCTTTCTAGCCACCGCTTCAAAGCTGGTGGTAAAGCCGCTTAACTTTATAGCACCGATAGTCAGCACGCAGGATCTATTCTTTCCGGATGTGAGTCAGTCAATGTACTGTACCCGTTGGTTTATCTCTCATCCATAATTTTCGTATTTTTAAACCAGGTCAGTCTTCTTGCTGAATTTATATCCGTAGATCCCATAACAAGGACGATTGCAATGGATTGGTATCCAACCTTGACAGGCCTGAATTGTTCAGCACTGGAGCCACTTGTTGTCGATATTTATGTTCCGAAGTGAGCACAAACCTTGCCTGGAGGAAATAATCTGATAAATCGATGTATCTGAATAGTGTGCTGCTTGATTCAGGTAGCCCCTCTTACAACGCAACACTTATAGACCAGCCAGCCATGCGCCTGAACAGTACTGTGATCTGCACCAATTCAATACGATATCCATCGTTTCGTACCATCACAAAACTTGCAGCTTTCAAGGATGTGGTTTTCCTCGAGGGCTCGGGAACCGCAGGCCAGTCAACTTTGCAAAACTACCCGTTTGACGTGTAAGGCTTCCCGTTCGTGGAGAAGGACTTCTGACTGAATCCGATTAGATATCTAGCTGAGATCTCAATTTACACACTCAACTCTAAAACCGGCATCATCATGGCACCAAGGGTCTCTGGCTCATTTGGAATCGCAGTGTAAGTGTCTTCAATCACTATCGGAGGGGTTGATCCTACCACGTTTACGCATTGCTCTTTAGCAACTTCGAGATTACCTTGTGGCAAGAATTCGTCAGTCAGAGTGTTTTGGAAGATAACCTGATGCTTTACTTCCGCATTGGGAGATCTACAGCTATACAGGCCTTTGTCGTGATCGTCGGGCTAACCAACTGTGATTTTCTGTCGTTGTCTCGGGATAGAAGCTTGATTGACACTGATGACTACAGGGCTCACTGCTATTGCATTCATGACCATACTCACTGCGACACTCGTGTACCAACCGCATAAGATCTATGCCGAGATGTTTGTTGTTCCAGTCGGCGCCTTGTTTGCGTTCACGTCGATCAGAGCGAACTTACCTGGGGCTCCTACTGGCTTTGGTAGGCGCAAATTTTCCTAGTTCCAACGGGAAACTCATACGTCTTGACAGGAGCAACGATAGGTACTTCCTTCTATTCCGCAGTGCACTGCTGCCGCTTCTCACAATATCAAAGATCTATTTACAATCCTTCCGGTGCTCGTTATCATGTCCTGCTGCGTGCGTATGACCAAAGTAATTAATTCTGACAAACTTGACTTGTATTGACAGAGCTTCACACTGCTTCTCGTAATCCTATACAGACGAATATGCCAAGAGGTCCCTGATCAAAATGGCGGTGAGATTACACTGCTTCCTGCACCGTAGTCGAGTATAACCTCATGGCAGTTCAATCCATAGTGGACGAAGAGAGTCAACAGCACTTTCCGAAATGTACTGCACGCAACTTGTCGGATTTAGCTCGCATACCCACCTTGGAAGATCTCCCGTCTTCAATGCTTTCCATCGACTTGGAAAGAAGCTAAGTTGTGGATTCGATGCGGTGATGGTGATGGTGATAGATTTTTCACGGCATTGACCCCTGCCAGGTCACCGTGTCATGAAGATCATCCCGACACATGCCAGCTATAAATGTATCTTCGTCTTCGGACCTGACCTCAAACACCTTGACGATAAGGAGCAGTTCTCCCAGCTTTTCGCCTGGGCGTTCTCATAACCCTGATGCCTAATTAAGCGACCACTCCAAATTGGGAAGCTCTGGAAATTGTATAACCTTCTACATATCAGCCTGAAATAGACCACGAATTATTAAACTTACAATGACTCGACAAGTCGACCTATAAGCAAGTCCAACAACCCTTCTACTCGTAAACTGCTTCGTTCCCTGTGTATGTTTACGAAACTTCGAGCTTGCTCAATTTAGGCAGATCAACGTTTGTAAGAGGTATCTTTCAAAGCTTCGAAGTATGGGTATCCTAGGCTTCGATTCTTTGTACAGACACTCTAAAGCATTCTAAGACAGTTGACTCCGTTGTCTCTAGACAATTGCCCCCAAACCTCGAGGCAGGCAATGAGGTAAAGTCGCAACGACTGGATGCCTAATAGCTTATAAAATCAACCCTGTTGTCCAGCCTCACGAGGACGATGTGCCAAGTTCCAGCACACGGATTTTTCGAAATGAAGTTGTCAGGATTTACACGCAGAGCAAAATAGTAGGCACGAGGGTCGATGACTCGGTTTCTCATACCAATTATACCCACGTTAACAGAGGTATGTTTCAAGGATATTGCCCTAAGCACTCGAATCTTAATCTCAGATTTAACTTACTTGGGTATGTCAGAACCGAAGATTCTAGCTCACTGAGAAGCAGCCGCAGCACAGCGAGGTCGGGTCTGCAATCTCGCCAGCCAGTGGTGCACACTTAGACTGTGGTTCAAATTCTTGCTAAACATACACGCCATCGATCGAGGGATGCTCTCGTATATAAAGTGTAGGGCGTAATGACTAGGCCATCCATCCAATGGATATCAACACAGAACCTCCTCAAGCATCCCTTCAGGCGATGCCTTCTCCACGGCTCCTCGTGGCATCATACAACAAACTGATTCTCGTTCATGAAGCAGACAAGCGGCTCAAAGAGCAGCTTGCGTCCGCCGGTCTCAATCGCAACGCGTTCTTCGTCCAGTTGGCGCCCCTGTTTTTCAATGAAGGAGTCACCGAGCAGTATGCTGTTTGCTTAGTCCACCGTCACTATGAGCTCGTGGATGGAGAACGGATGGTTACTAACAGCAGTGGAAATAGCACCAGGCCCTCTATCGACGAGTCCCCAAATGTCGTCGCAGACAGTTGGTTGGCTACTGGTAAAGCGTTCGAATATCGATACACCAACCACCCAGGCCTTTTCGCTCCTCCCTCTGCGGACTTCTTCGCCAAGTTCAAAGCGATCTTGGACGCATACGGCATTGACACTCTTGGGATATGCTCCGTCCCCGATGTCAAGAAGTTAGGTCCGGGGTTTACGTTCTTGGAGATGCCCGGTGATCACGACAGAGAGCGAGTTACAGAAATTGTCGTTGGATCGCTTATTGCGGGAAACTCGCTGATATACGAAGTGACTTGGATTGCAGAGAAAGACTCGGAAGGCTCTTTCATGTTGACCTGCCAGTGCAACTGCGGTAATTGCAAAGAGGTGAGCTAGATGTTTGAGTCAAGTTGATGCCGCTCCATCATTGCTAATCGACTTTCCAGCCGCCCCCTACGAAGCCCCCTACGAAGCCCCCGACAAAGTGATTCACTTAACTAATTCAAATTAGCTCATCAGGGCATGCTGCTGATTCCAATGAGTCGCTTGAGGAAGTTGTACTACTAAGAGACTGATGAATATGGACTTTTGGAGACAAAACTGTACGAAAATTGTTGTTCCTATGCGGTTTCTAGTATGAATATATCTGGATATATGCGCCTCCTTGGCTTCCAGCAAAATCAGTATGCCACCATTTCCAAGGGAGAATAGCACTGTGAGAAGGGACCGACACACAATTCGATCAAGGACAAGTAAAATTTCTAGTGGCTCAATTTCCGTTGGCTCTCACGAACTGTCTTTACCATTTTCGTACGCTTCTGTGCACACACAACTCGCTAATTCAGCTTCGAATACTCGGACCTACTGCCTGTGGCTACAATATATAGTCTGCCATCTTGTACCGTAGCTAGACAGAGGAATACGACCCCCCAGTTCACTCCCAGATGCATACCACGGCGCTCTTTCTCAGTTCTCGCACTCCTCCCTCGCGGATATTCGCCCATTACTCACCCACCTCTCATTTTGAACTACTAGTAAATTGTACTCCGTCACCCTGCCTACGCTTTTGGACCATGGAAGTTGTTGTCTTTCAGCACACCCCGTCAACGTATAATATTTGACTTGCTATCATTACGAGGTATCAAGGAAGGGCGTAACGTGATCCATTTCTATCAGATTTAAAATTTCTACACAACATATCCTTCGCAGAGTCCTGAGCTCGTATATTTCCTTGCATCTGGCCGTTCAGTGTATTTCATTCACTCTACGTGCAGCAATGCTTCCGGAATAGTACCTGCAGTGTGCGCAGTAACTGTAATAATAGGTTGACCGAGTGTGGCTACCCTGTCTGCATTCACCGATTACTTTGTTCCATTCTCGGTGCCAGCGACGAGCCCCACTGCTCGAAGTATTTGGAAGGCGATGACAACACTGACTCTGTGACGGATGAATCCACGTGGATTTGGTAGAGATGGGGGGTTTATTCTTACGCTGCTTCTGGTATGAATTTTTCTGAATGTATGCGCCCCATGTCTGCCAGCGAAGATCGGCACGACGTCCATTGTCCAAGGAAAGAAAAGCGCCGCTGGCAAACACCGCGGACCAAAAATACCCCGCCCGAAAGCCCAAGTTCGGCGATTCGGAGGAGGCAGCTGACATCTGCCCGCTGACATAACCAAACATCTGATCTTTGTACGCCCTTTCCCAGGGGTTGATTGATCGCTGGAAAAGTAAAATTCACGCCTTTCCCCAGGCTTCTTTTCTTCCCGACTGCTCGTTGCTGCGTGTTCTCCTCCCAGGCGAATGTCCATCTGACAGCGTCGACTCCTCCTCCTCCCCTTCTCTTTGCTACGACTACTTCTTTGTCACGCCTAACACTTCAGACCTCCGCTCGTTATCATATCGTTGGCAGCAGCGGATACCTCACATTCCTTTACATAACTCACCCCTCGAAATCAACAAACGACTCGAATCAGAATCGTATTTGCGCATTTCTGTTTCCCCGCTTGAAATCGCAATATAATCACTATCTGGGATCTATTGGACGTTTGCTAGTACGATATGGCAGGAATCTTCCCCCCTCCTACGAGTGAGTCTGCCTGTGCCCGCCCCTCGCATGATCCGTGCTGACTGTCACGCCGCCACCAGCGTCCTCGTCTTCTGGGTAAGCCCGCCTCGCCGTTCCCTCGCCGTCCCCTCCCCTCTGTCACCCGCCCCGTCTGACTCAGCCCCTCCCTCCCCTCTGTTAGCGGCCCGTCGGGCTCCTCGTCGTCGTCATCGACGTCCGCGACGAGCCAGAGCACGAGCAGTACCAGCAACACCTCGACATCGACCACCACCAGCAACACCACTTCAAACACCTCGAGCAGCAGCAGCTCTTCGTCCTCGGTCTCTTCGAGCAGCTCGTCGTCGTCCGCGTCGTCGAGTACGCCTACGAGCTCGTCGACGACGAGTTCGACGACACAGCTGTCACCTACGCCGACGCCGACGAGGGCGACGACTACGTCGACTTCGACGCAGTTTGTGTCGGATACGCTTGGCGCTGCGCCTGTGCAGACGTCGCTGCCTAGTGGTGGTCACCCGAAATCGTACGTTTTTGTCCTTCTTGGTTGCGTTTCCTTTGTTCTTCTATTTCCTTCCATTTTCCTTTGCATCTGATAGCCCATTCTTCCTGCCCGTTTCATCCTGTGTTGCTTTGATACTACTCTTTCCTTGTTACCCTCGGTCTGGTGATGACGGGCATCTTGCTATCTGTGATGCTCCGCCAACATCAGTCCTTGTTTATGCCATCATTCAACAGAGCTTCCTCGGCATATCATCATGATCTTGATCAACGGAGCTCTCTACTGCGTTGGTCAATGTTCATGCGCATATATGTTCCTTCCTGTCTGTTTTACGACTTTTTTTCCTTTCCCCTCGCGTTATCTTAGCTTCCTTTTCACGGGAGCACCAGCTTTGGTATGCATATATGCACCACATACCTTGGCTGGCATCTTTTCTTCTGATTTCCGTCTCGACTTCGTCATCTACGTCTCACCCGAGCGCGCATTGCCGGCACCATCCCACGGCTGGCTCAGCGCGGGGTTACCAACGAAGGACCATTCTTGGATACTCGCTTTCTGCTTCAAGTGATTTCCCGCCACTTTGCGTCCTTTTCTCCGGCTTCTGAGTCCTGTAGCTGGCCAGCCGTGGTTGCCAGACCTCGTTGCGCTGCTTTCTTGTTTTACTTTCCCTTTTTTCCCCTAATGGCTCTTCGATCTCGCATTGCCTCTGTTCTGCTTTTTGATACGCTTTTGCGACGTTTGGGATGGTTATATGCGCTACTTATTGTCTTTGCTACTACAGCCTTCGTAGACCTTTCGTTGCTTCGTCTTCTTGGCTCCGTTTGTCTTCGTTTCGATCTTGTTTATGCTTTTTCGTCTTGCGTCTATTGTGCTTGCTCTTTTTTTTGTCGCTTTCTTTCAACCTCAGAGAGCCGCCCTGCCTCCCCCCTCCTGTCACCACCCGCACCCCAACCGTCGGCTCGTCATCAAGGCGATCACACCATCTCGCCACTTTCCTTCTATTCGAGTTTCGACTTCGGTCGTCTCGTTTCACGACTAGTCCGCCGAACGTCCCTCGCACCTCCGTTCGTGCTTACATGCGTGGATTCCGGGCTTTGAGCTTTGAGCTCCATCTGCAGCGTGGCGAGTCCCCTGGGTGATTCTGTCTGTTGGTGATAGCCGTCTTGTTGGGTGCGTTGGGTGCGTTGTGTGGGTGCATTTTGTTGGAGAATTTTGGTGGTGTGAGGAGGAGTTGGGTTCGTGGGCTGCGTTTTGGGAGATGTCTCTCACAGGGGACGTGGGGACGAATGGGCGGGGTAGCAAAGGGGGTTGGCCTTCTGCTCTATGTGCCAAATTTTCTGTTGGGTTCCTTTCTTTCCCCTCTTTCCCTTGTGTTCTTATTCTTGTAGGCGTCGTTGTATGCGCCTCCCCTCCTGCCCTGACTCAGGCTCAGCTGGTCCTCTCTGCCCACATACCTCAAGGCAGACACCAATGCTAAGGGT
>NHYE01000436.1:3274-23871 GCA_002938385.1 Gymnopilus dilepis
GTAAGTAAAACTTCGGGTATTTTAGTCGATTTTGAACGACCCCATCCTCATTCTGATTCTGCCTAACTTTCTTAACATCTCAGCATTAGAAAGCATGTGATGCTCAGTTACTGCCTTGATCCATGTGACTCAGACCTAATAATAAATTGCATTCTGCTTAACAAGGGGGTACCGGTCTTTAGATTTTGTAACTAGTGATGAAATATTTTTTAAGGGCCTGTTCGTTGAACCAACCACCCACGTGATGCGTGGGACCTTCCATATATGGTAATATGACATCAACGACGGATGCCCTTGCCTCCTCGTCCTCCCATCGATGCTTTGCAAGACTCGCAAACCCACTTCTTGGGCTTCCGTTCTAAATCTACACATCCGAGGTGGTACTGGTGTTATTTGTAAGCATAATTATCTCCAGAAAGCAGTTGAAATTGATAAATTACATACCCATCTAGTTCCGCAGCCGGCTTGTTTGCATTCAATCGTGCTGTCGTCGTTCGGACTGGCCTCGCGTTCGCAACACTTGCCCATTTCAGCGATTTCAGCAGCCTTGCGTTTTCTGTGCCCTCTCCCCAGCAAAGCCTCAACAGGCTCAGGCAATGGTTGTATGATGGGCTGTTGGGTAAATGTCGGAATGGCATCTTCGAGGTGGGTCATAGAAGTCTGCCGATATCTCAATCCTTTCAATTCAGAAAAGAAAACTCTAGGACACTTGCCTCGAGGACTTCGTCAGCATTCTGGGAGTCCCCGCGTACACCATCGATTGCACCATCAGCCGAAGCAAATTCGGCGTTGGTGTCAGTTTCTCCCATGTCAATGTCGTTTTCTTGGTGTGGCGGTGGCGGAATGAGGTCGGCGAAGTGGTCGCAATCTGAATCGTGGTCAAGTTCATGTACGTCGTCTCTGCCACATTCCGATCCGCTGAGTCCACTTCCACTGGCCTCATTATCTTCGTGATTATTTTCAGGGCTTCAGACATGTTTTTTAGTTCAGGAATGTAACGAAGAGACCGGAACCCACCCAGCCAGAATTTGAGCTTGATGTGCTTCGGAGATGACTAGAGGAGCAAGCTTTGGTGCTCTTTTTCGTTTTGCAGGAACATGGCGGCGGTTGTCATAGATTGTCTTCATCTCTTGTCGCTCGAAGTTTGAGAGTTCCCAAAGGTGAGCATATCTTTTGAGATCACTTCCAGTTACTGTTGTATGAACACGGCTGAAATGTGCATGCATGTTGTAGCGCCAGACTGCCGGATCGTGCTTTTCGGAGCACAGAGGACAAACTATAGGGACGTTAGAGCAAGGTGACGTTTCGGAAGATTCCATAGCGACAGAGTAGGATATGGAGTGCTTGACAGGACACGTCCGTGTCCTTTCATGGTCAAAGGTAAGCTTCCCTCGTGCGCCTCTTCCCTTCTTGAGGAAGTGTTGACAAATTGACGATGAGCGCAGGCACAGCCCGCAAGGTTCATCCGAGCGCGCCACCTTCTTGTCAAACAGGATATGCGAACCGATGTGCTGCAGCATTCGCTGGCCTTGTCCAGGCTCAAAATAGATCATAGGATCTGTACAAAGAGGGCAAGCAATCAACTCGTCATCGTCGATGTTGCTTGCCTGGGTATCTGCCGCATTCTGCGCCAAGAAACACGCCTTCCCTAAGTTTAATTGTAAGAAGCTATCTTTTTCAAAAAGTCATTCTTTTACCTAGTCGTTCCCGATATGGGTATTCTGAAGTCCGATCCCCAAATTTCGGAATTAACTTGCGATTAGATTTGGCCAGACCTTCATAGAGACTCGCAGACATTGCATTGAGCATCCGGGATTCAAGTAAAAAAAATATGGGCGTCCCAAGGGAGTTCGGGTTCGATATTTCAGGATTGATCGGCTGCACAACACAACCCGGCACGGCAAATGTTCGCTCTGCAGTTGAATATGTACGCCAATCGTGTGCCATAGAGGCATCGTCGTCTGATGTTGAGGGGCGAAGGCCTAGCAGTTGGTAGGAGATCGAAATCTTAGATTCCCTGAGTAAGTCCATGTTTAAGAACTGGACTGATTTCCCGTCATTTGTGATGCCGTTGACCAAACCGATAGAGAGCCAGATGCGACCTTCGCAGCGCAGAAGGCTAGCTATAGGGTCAGAAACCATCAGGACTGTTCCAGACCCTGATAGATCAGAAATGTCGATGTCAGATGCCGCTGTATCTGGTCCGACATGACGGCCAACTCCTTGTACGCGGCGAAGACGATCAGTTGAGGTGGGTACCTTCCTATACCTGCTGTAAAGACCTAGGGCTTTCACTTTGGTCATTTTCTGTCCTTGGAAGGTGATGAACCGGTTTGCCTGAGCTTCGGGGGACGAATTCTCCTGTTCTACTTCGTCGAGCTCAAGTCGCAAGGTGTCCTCGATTTCGACACGGAGTTCTGCTGCCTCATTGGAACCTGAAGTCGGTGTCAAAGCCACAGATGAGTCCAGATCTTGACTGAAGTCATCCTCGAAGTCGTCGTCATCTCGTGGTACATTGATCAAGAGCTGGCCTCGCGGTGAGAGAATTGAGACGCCAGCTTCGTTTTCCAGTTCAGAAAGAATTTCTCCATAAGTAGGTAGCTCGTCTTCAATCAGATGTCGTCCGCGCCGCCAGCAAGTCTGCAGAGTAACCTTGTCGAGTTGGACATCTCCTTTCCAAGATGCAGGCTTGAGATGATCACTTTGGCCAGGGACATCGTCAGATGAGCGCGTAAGAGTTGGCATTTTTAGCGGCCGTGGAGCACGATCCCATTCCGGATGTTTAGCAAAAATATTTGATACTTCTGTTGTACCGCCGAGACGTTCAGCAAGCTGCAGCACATCCACATTGGCGTCACTTCCAACCATGGTTCGTAGAATCCCAAATAATTCCTCGAGACGGTCGGTCCCAAGTAATGTAATCCAAAAAGAGTCAGTAGGATTATCAGCTTTTGCCTTGGCAACGCAAAAGTAGATGTTCTTGACCATGATCATTACGTCTGAATAGAGTTGCGTTGGCAGAGTATGTTTGCCACCTTGTCGGAAGAGCGCCAATGCAAGATGAGCGGCAGCACTGAGATGCTCGAGTTGCTCTGACAGGGAGAGGTAGACGCACAGATAAGGAAAGAGAAGATGGTATAAGAATCGGCCAAAGACCCAGAGGGCGGTTCGGATACTCTGGAAACCGGGACTGACATTATAATTGCCTGCCAAGGGAACCTTAGGAAGGGACCAGATATCTTTGAGGGTATTGAATGCAAGGGGGACATCCTGTCGATCCTTTGGGTTGAAAGAGGCTCGTATATGTGCAGATGAGGCACCTCCTGATTCGATTTGCACTCGAAGAAGGGACGGTGTGATCCTTTCTTTGCCTATAAGAAAGCCACTACGCCGGATGACAAAATTGCGAAGCCGTTTGATGATATGCTTGCAATCCTTGTCTGCGGTGAGATCGTCCTCCCCAACATGCAGATCCATGAACTTGAGACATGATAGCATCCCATAGATATTCGATTCAGAGCTGAGAAGATTCTTGAAGGTCAGCTTGGCCAATGCCTTTCCGCGTCTCTTTTCTCCGTCCGACGCAATTGAGACAATCCGAATGTTAATAAAGTCAGATTGGTTGGAGATCGCGTCCAAGGCTGTTTGAATGACAGCAACATGCTCTTCTCCGCTTTCCTTTTTGCAGTCGCCTGATATCATGATTGGACGAGCAGGATAGATGCGATGATTATTGCATAAAATGCCCAGAGCGCCTATCGTCGACTATAAAAATAGATCAATCAACGGAAGCAAATCTGAGACTGCTCTTACCTCTGATGCATAATGGACCTCGTCTTTATCAAGACATCGAAACAGCTCCTCCATATCCTCCATGCTCGAGAACTCCAGTGAAGTCTTGTGCCCATGTTCTCGGCATACGCCCAGGAAGAACCTCTCGCCACGATCCAACCTTATTCTCTTTTCGGTAGCGATCTCATCAAACATCAACACTGCGTGGTAAACGTTCCCACCACTCCCTTCAACCACATCCATGATCCCCTCGAAAGATGCCCTGATGTTCGCCTCAACCTCTGCAGTGGACGGTTTCGCGTGGGATGGAATGATGGGTGGAATTGAGGAGAAGTTACGGAGAGCAGTGACACTTGGGAGACCGAGGGCTTTGTTACCAAAGGAGGCCAATCGATTGCCACCTAGTCGGAGAAGTACCATCCCCATCTCATAATCCTGTTCAATGTAGCTCTTGAACTTATGGATTCCTTTTGCAGCACCTCGAAGGAAGCCAATCATTGCCCGAATCCCTCTCTTCTGCCGTAGCGCATTTGCAACAAGCTGATCAACGTGTACAACGTCCTTGCTGGCGATTGCGACCAGGAATCTCTTGTGGTCGTCCAGAGCGGTGGCTCTTCGTAGCAGACTCTTTGTATAGTTCAAGCCTCGGAGACGATGGAATTCAGATTGCTGAGATTTGCGGTGCAGGAGGCGAATGAGGCCGTCGATCCCATGGTATGCATACTGTGCTGTTTCAGCTATTCCATCTTCCATCCTAACCAAGATCCCTTCTAGGATCTTGTTCCTCGCTAGGCCTTGACATGCTGAGCAACAGACTCGATCGCCCTCGCAGAATTCGTCACAAGAACGCGAAAAGAGGCTCATGACCCCGTTTCGAACCTCGTAATCCCATGGGATGACCAGGACGTTGTGAAGGCCAAAAGGATATGCGCCGTGTGGGCTCTTTCCTTCAGGGAGCTTTAATTTGTGTCCGTGGCACCGTTGATCCTTGTGTCTGGCATTCGGTTCACCTGTAACAGCCACCTGATGATGTAGATCAGGGTGACTTACCCAGGATACTGCTCCCATCAGGAAGGCCAATTGGCCATGGCCAGTTGCCCAAGATATGAAGCAACTGGCCAACCGCATGCAAAATCAATGAAATTCTAATAAAACGGTATCCAAATTCAAAATATTACTTAATTCTCATCGTAAAATTGGACTAGGACGTGGGACAAAATCCGGTAAAGGCCGCCACCACATAGAAATGCCGGTGCAACTGACGGAATCATGGGGTCTACGAGATGTAAGAAAGGAGCATGTAGTAAAAAGAGAAAACACCATAGACAGAAGGCGACGGCGGCATGACATGGTTGATCAACAATAATAGCTCGCGATATGGCAGGAAAGGCGATGTAGGCGATGCGTTCGAAAGGATGTCCTCATTCGCCGTGAACCACGGAGTTTGATAGCGACCGACGAGACTCCATTCAGACTGAAAATGGACAACGAACGTTCGCAACTGAAGCGCGGAGTGTCGATTAGGTGTAGAACTGAAAGATGGGGAGGATGGCGTAGCGCGGAAGCCACATGTAATCGAAATTCTGGAGTTCGATTCGGCGTCGACGATGTGCTGCGTCATTTCTTGCTAACGGAATCGAAGAAAGCTAAAAAAAGGTCAGTAATTATCTTCACGGAAGGCAGAGTATTGTAGAGGTAGCAAACGACGAATTCTAAGTGGCAAGAATGGGAGGGCGGTGACAAAAGGAAAAAGTTTAAGCTATATACAAAGAAGAGACCGACACAAGACTAAATGACATAGCAAGGAATTATATGGAGTCATTAACAAGCAATGATAATAAGACTATGATAACTCGAAGGAGAAGGTTCGTAGATCCAAGATAGCTACATAAGAAAACTGAAGGTCGAAACAAAGACATGAGGTGCACACGATGCGAGGAAGTGTAATGTCGACAAGAGCAGGAATTTGGAAAGGAGATGGAGCGGACACGACGAAATGTAAAGGCTATGCTACGAGGACGCGACACAATGGAACGGAAAGAAGATGGAACGAGGGTACTACAAGTCTAGAAGCGACGAAATGAGGACGTGACGAGACGAAATAAGGACGAGACGAGACGAAGAGGCGACGGAAGGAGGGCACGACGAAATGAGGACATGACAAGACGAAGAGGCGACGGAAGGAGGGCACGACACAATGGAACAGGAAGGAAAGAGAAAGAAGACACGACGAGATCTATAGGCGATGAAATAGACATGCGACGAGAGGAAGAGGCGACAGAAAGAGGGCACAACAAAAAGGCAGAGGTGATGGAACGACGACGAGACGAGACGCAGAGTGGATGGAACGAGGACGCGAGGAGGTGCAGAGGGGACTGAACGAGGGAGGTAGGGTGGAGAGGCTATTGTGGATATTGCGCCAGAAAGACAAATGCTGGGAAGAAAGCATATGTAAGATTTCTGGGAATCAGACAAAAAGGAAACACATACCCATTACTCGGAATGGCTTGCACAAATCTGGTTCAATACCCAACCAGCATCCTGGACCGCCACAACCCATGAACTGCAGGCAAGTCTCTTATCACCCAATGCAAGGCCCCAGAAATACAGCGCGACAAGTACGCTGGGCCAACCATTTGGACCAGGAGCATCCAACACTGCCCAATCCCCTAGAACGTCCATCGGGGCAAGGCCGTCCTCGACAGTCCTCCACTCTGGCTGTAAACCAGACCACCAGATCCAAAAGTCAGTTTGGAACTGCTTGACGTTGATATCAGGCTTGTACGTTGGCGAACGTGCACGTTTGATCCATTGGCCCACAGCCTGGGGACGTCCATACGACTTGAGCTTTGAGTTACCCTTGAAAGCATAGATAGCCTCCAAGCGGAACCACTCAACAGTGAGCAGATCCCACATCATAGGCCAAGAAACCGATTTCATCATCTTCAACGTGTTGATGAGGGCTGGGTCGCAGTCTGCTGGCATCAGGGCGAAGAGATCTGGAGTAGAGAGGTACTTCGCAGTTATACATGTCGAGGCCAGAGCCTGTATACTGCTCGATGCTGTTGAAGCGTTCGCACGAGTCCCTCCTGAAGCCACCTTGCGGCGCTTTGCTTCAGAATCCTCGACCGCCGGCGCAGCCTTCCTCTTGCGACTAGCCCCAGTATCCACCTTATCGGCTTCGTGATCCTCGGCGGCCAAAGCAGCCGCCCTCCTGCGACCAATCCCGGTGTTCTCCTTATCCAAGGACTTGATGCGCCCATTACGAGTCCGTCCTTTGACAGTGTTTAGAACAACACTTCCGGAGTCCTTGGGTACGTTAAGCCTACGCGAGCGCATTGACAGGGGGCTCAGCGCTGAAAACGTAGTCAGGCGAGATGTACGCATAGGTTGCCGAGTGAGACCTCGCTGGCGAGAAATAGATCTCATGGGCGCAGGAGAAGACGGAAGATTGTCTGGGAAAGGAGAGAAGGAGCGGAGTGGCAGAGCCTGCGCGTCCTCGTCATGAGTGGAGGACAGACGACGAGAAGATTGAGAGGCGGCCAAAGCCTCGTCCGGAGAACTAAAGGCCATGCGCGCTCTAGGAAAGGAGGAGGCGAATGGATTGCTCGGAAATGAGGAAGAACGCTGCGAAACAATTGATAGGCCCTGTTCCATGGGGGCTCGGGGGGAGGAGGCGAATGGGTTGCTCGGAAGTGAGGAAGGACGCTGCGAGGCGACTGGTGCCTCTTGATCTTGGAGATCGCCGACCATGCGCGCTCGAGGAGAGGAGGATGCGAATGGGTTGCTGGGAAATGAAGAAGAACGCTGCGAGACAGCTGATGACTCCTGATCCACGGGTGCTCGGGGGGAGGAGGCGAATGGGTTGCTCGGAAGTGAAGAAGAACGCTGCGAGGCGACTGGTGCCTCTCGAGCCGGAGAATCGATGCCTATGGGAGCTCGAGGAGATGACGCAGCAACGGGGGAAGCGAATGGAAAACTTGGAGATAAGAAGAACGGCGAACTGCGACCATTGTGGGGCGGCGGAGTCGCAGAGCCTTGATCCATTTCTAAGCCATCTTGCGAGAGCAGAGCCGGCACATCGGATGGGAGAGGTGGCATGATGCTCTGCTCAGCCCCCGCAACACGACGAGCTGGCGACTTGGGTACGTTGGAAGTTGGAGTGTCCTGGTCGGCTTCTGCAGCACAATGTGCAGGATGAGAGGCGCGTACGTTGCCCTCCAGAGCCTTTCTTCCCTTTCCCTGCTTGGTGGACGAAGTTGTAGAATCTTTCGCGGCCTCTGAACTGTGTCGAGTCGCCTTCTTCGAACGTCCACCCGAACCTTCTTTAGACCCCGTACCGGCATTCGCCCTGACAGGCTCCCCGCAACTATCCTCAGCAATCTCTTCCCGCGATCTTCCCGAAGCTGTAGCCACATTGTCTGCTGAAGTCGCTGCCGCTGTGGACGCTGTTGCCCCAGAAATGGGGGGCACGTTGTCCTGGCCGTAGGCATCTCCTGTTGCTTGGTTGTAAACGACTTGCTTGGTGTTAATGGGTGAGACTTTGCTCTGGGCGGAAGACGGGAGAGCGCTGGCACGACAATCCTCTACCGCTGTTTCCTAAGTCAGCGCTATTGTGTGAGGGAGAAGGACAAAAACTCACTGAAGCATTTGCGAAGATAGTCAGAGTACACAGGTAAAACCTCATTATTGAACCTAAGTGACTCCGCTTCTGGGAAAGTGAGAGGAACTGGACCCTTCGTGGTACCAGAGTGGAGACTAGAACTTTGTGAGAGGCAGAAAAGAGAGCTCGAACAGAATATTCACCTTATGATATTCAATCGACCACCAGCTTTGGGTTCTGGGCCACCCATGATGAGCGTTACGTGCATACCGGTGGATTCAAACACGCGATCGAGGATAGGCCCCATGCAGGAGGCGATTCCGTTGATGCAGCTTCAAAAGATGAAAAGATAAGGACAGGTTCCGGAGTGACCAGTGAGTGACTCACGTTTGACGTGACTCCGGAGTGGTTGATGCCGGGCTTTTCAAACCTAATTCCCACTTTTCCAACGCCTCCGCGTGCATCTCTTCGGCTTTCTTACGATAAGCTTTCTTGACTGCGTCGCTTTCTAGAGCGAACAACTGCTGGGCCACTCTCGCACGAAGTTTCAGGTTATTGCGGTTCTGGTGTCCTCCGGCTTCTTTGGCGTACAACTTAGCGACTGGCTCCGGGTTATCCTTCGCCCAGACGTTGAAGTCCGTGGCCTTCCGTGGTCGAGCGACATCCAGCCAGTGCGGCTATCTGATGTAAACAACATGGTCAACTGCCCAAAATAGACTTCATATCAGGCTGGATAAGAGTCCACGGGTAGTTGACCATAAGATTTTGTATAACCTTTCAGAGCTCTTTCCTCGCGCTTAGCNCAGCCAGTGCGGCTATCTGATGTAAACAACATGGTCAACTGCCCAAAATAGACTTCATATCAGGCTGGATAAGAGTCCACGGGTAGTTGACCATAAGATTTTGTATAACCTTTCAGAGCTCTTTCCTCGCGCTTAGCACGCACCGTATTGAAAGAATGGGTAATTTATTGTAATTCACATGAATAATATTCGGACAAATAAAGCGCCTAGGATTCGACGCGTACCTCAGCCCTAAAATGGAAATCTCCGCCGAAACTTCGCTGGAGGGTGCAAGACTGTGAGGAGTGGGTGAGGGTGGGTGATATCAGAGAAAATGGCCACGGTTTTGGATCTATAGACTTCAAAGGTGTCAGTAAAGCTTCGAAATTGAGATAAAATATCTCACCTAGTCGTCATCCGTGTCGGAATCACCGCTGCTTCCTTCATCGGAATCTTCGTCACTTTCTTCCTCATCAGGGCCGGGATATGCGCCCTTCGTTGCGCCCTTCGTTGCGCCCTTCATTGCCGCCCCCGATGTGCCCTTCGTTACCCCCTTCGATGCGCTCTTCAATGCCCCGTCGGCAGGCAGGACAATGTCCAGTGGTGTCTTCCAGAGCTCTTGGAACGACTCCCTGAGAGCTAGTTGTCGTGTAGCCTGGTCGACGCAATACGATCGAAGGCCCTCAGCCAGCACGATGTCCTCGACATGACGTGCACACTCCTTTGACTTCCACCAATTGGCTTTCCATTCCAGGTAGACCAATACCCTCCGCATCTCCTCCCGAAGCAGCTTCACCTCCTCCCTCGCCCGATCAACCCTCGCCCGGCTACGTGCCCACTCCGCTCTCAGAAGGCTATTGTCTTTTGCTTCTGGCGAATCCGGATCATACGAGACAACGGTCCAGATCCAAGAAAGCTTCAGCCGGGTCTGACCACTGCCCTCACGACGACCACGACTCTCCGGCAGTAGATCAATTCCCTCCCCGTCGTCCTCGCATATACCGCCCTGGTCCCCATCAACCTCGCTCTCGTCAACTCTGATCTCCTCCGGGTGGTCTCCATCCTCATATGTTCCCTTCCTCCTTGTCCTTGGTTTGAGGCGCTCGGGGTCTTGATAAGATCGTACATCGGAGTCCTGAAGTGGCTGTAGCGTAGTCTCCCATGAACCTGGACCACTAAGGGCTAGCTTTGCTGCTCGAGCCGCGCGGTATCTTGCAGCGTACTTCCGCGCACGGTTGTGAACGCGATTAATAAGTTCACGGGAACGGGTTCCACTACGCTGACCTCGGATGTTCTTGTTTTTGAACTGGACCATCCGTGATTTCAATCGTAAAGTAGCTCGTATGGAAGAGAGTGAGTTGAGGCATTGTGCGGTCCGTAAACGTTCTTCCGCCATAGCAAGTTGAGGGATGCATACATTCTCTCTGTCGGCTTTTGGAATGCTCGACGGCAGCCAAAGTCGCATTTCCTCCGCTTTGTCGCCATCTTCTGTACTTCCGGGATTCGCTCGTTCGAGGTCAGAGAGGTGCTGGAGTAAACCAGGCATGTAGATCGCTTGAATCCTCCTCCACTTTTCAATTTCCTTCCGAAGTGCACCGCGCTCCTCGGCGATTGCAGTAGCCTCCTTCTCCTTCTGCCTCACGACCCAGGACAATCGACGCCTATACAACTCATGTTAAAGAGGATTGGGCATAGTGGGCTGAATGACGTACTGTGAGTCTTCAATGGCCAGGCCGTTGCTCAAGAATTGCGACGCGCTTGTTTTATGGTAAACGGCGCCACCTCCTGCAACCGTCTTGTCTTCCTCCTCCGCGAGCTCCTTGCGAACTTGTGCCTGGGTGAGGTCTAAGCTCGAAGGTTAATTTGACAATCTAAACTGAGATAAGAAAAGCATACCTGTGCCAACCACATGATAAGGGCTTTCGAATTTCTCCCTTGGAAAGGCAGCATTTTCCCAGTCCTCACATAATTTCGTCCATTGTGCCACATCCGAGGGGTTAATCGATTCAGAGAACCCACGGTGAGCTTCGGCCTGCCGATTGCGTTCTGGAAGTGCTTTCTGATACCGCCGCATTAGGGTTTTACCTGTGAGGAAGTTCAGCTGAAACGCCAGAGAAAAGAAAGATTAGAGAGAAGCAACATACCTATAGAGATATACTTTTCGTAGTTCCAATATCCGAAGTGGTCGTCGAGGACGTCGTGCCGTGAACCTGGACCCATTGTCTTTGTCGCGCTACCAACCGCATTATGCGCTGACCAGATTCGTTCGGGACACTCTCCGTCGGTATGACCTATGCCTCGGCAAAGATTGCAGGAGAATTGTTCATGTTTCTTAGATTGCGTGTGTCCCTTCTCGTGGAGTTTCGGGATTACGGGTACCAAGGTAACACCAGCCCGCGGCTTGATCTCCTCGGGCCAATGGTTCTGAATTCGATTTGCCAGGTTCACGAACCATTGGCAGGCGATATCGTAAATGAGTATGATTAGGAGGACATAAATGAATCGCATGGCAGAGCCACAGGCGTAGTCCATGCAGCAGTACCTATAGAATGATATGTCGTCAGATGTGTTAGTGTAAGGTGAAAGAAAAGTGCTTACTTCTCTCCTTTCTGAAGATTTCCAACCGAGCATGGCAGCAGCATCTCGCTTCGTCCACATGATACACCGGATACACCGGTATACCTCAGACCTTTGCTGTATTTTGTGTTTGCCTGGTCGACTGCTTGGAGACCGCAGCCCTTAGGACGAGATTCCTAGAATACATTCAGTGATCGCGATGGAAGATCCGACATACGAATGCTTACGTCGATGTTGACATCATTCCCCCTACTCCTCACATACTCCTCATATGGCTTACGCTTGATGGTGTAGCTCAAGCCTGTACCAAGGCCGGGGTCGCTGGAGTAATTTGAGACCAGTTGATTTTTCAAACGAAAATTGGCATCAATACAAAGGACCACGAAGTAAAGAAAACTATGTGATGATTAGCGAAAGATCTAGAGAAAGACAACTCGCGTACCGTTCGTCATCGCCAGCCTTTTCCCAGCCTTCAGGTATATTGATGCCGGGATGAGGGCAGGACGGGCAAGCAATTGCGAGCTCGCCCTCCTTTGTACCTGCGACTCCCGTATCGTCGTGACCCCGTCCTGCTCTCTTC
Source organism: Gymnopilus dilepis (assembly GCA_002938385.1). Lineage (NCBI taxonomy): Eukaryota > Fungi > Basidiomycota > Agaricomycetes > Agaricales > Galerinaceae > Gymnopilus > Gymnopilus dilepis. The sequence goes on from NHYE01000436.1 coordinate 15,609, forward strand.
ATCATCTTGAGGTGTCGCCATTGCAAGGCCATTCTCATGAGAGGGCGATACTTTGATGCCGGAAGATCAACCCCGCTATTATTGGTGAGCTTTTCCAGTGCTCGATAGTAGTCGTATGTCGAACATTTTGAGGTGAGAGACAACATGTGTAAGTGACGAAGGAGGTCGAAGGTAGCACAGGTTCGGGGGTTGTCCTGGGATGATGGGAAGAGTCCTCGACGCATCAGCTGGCGGACCTTGGAGACAGGCTGGCACCCGCAAAAATCGAGGGATACTTCATGTAAGCCGTTCGTGTGTAAGATGACCAACTTGGCATGACCAGCTTCTGGTTGAGAGCATTTCAAGCTAAGGTGATTGAGCTGGATGCGAAACCCGAGCTTCTTCAACGATGTTTTGATAAAAGTGGAACCAGTCCATTCCTGTCAGTGGAGGTTAAGTAACTGGAATTGAAAGAGCAGTGTGCGGATTTACCTGGATGACGTGCAAGGGCAGCATGCGGTGACGACGTACACAGCATTCTTTGCATAGCATGTGGGGGTAAAAACAGTCGGAGCATCTGTATATTCCTGCTGGCGGTGTCACGACTTTGCGACCCAGACAATCGGCGCATGGTGTCTCGATTTGGTGCCAAGCATCTCCTCTGCCTTCCCACCGCAGCAATTCGTCCAAGTACATATCACGGAAGCCCTCCTTCCAAAGCACCATTGGGCGACGCTAGGATAGGCGGTAGATAAGTGATATATAGATCAGATCAACAAAAGGGACGTACAGAGGCTAAGCTTTTCTGCTTTTTTTTCCTTTTTTTACTAATTGGCTCGGGCTCCTCCTGCTGACCACCGATTGCTGGACCGTCGATAGTTGTGTTGTTCATTGAGCTGTCTGGATCAAGTCCGACGTTTGAATCTTCGGGAGGAAGCCAAAGCGTGTCGACTACAAGAGTCCGTTTGCTTTGGTACCGCATTCCTGTGCTTGGTTGAAGGCGCTCCAGTCTGTATGAGACGTGGTCGAAAGATGGCACACCGCCGGGGCCTGACGGTCCCTCGAAGTCAACAGCGATACGCTGTGGTTGCACCCTTCGCTTTTTGCGAGAAGCAGGCTGCCCAGATTGCGACATCTCTCTACGGGAAGACGAAAGGGGGGAAGAGTTGTGAACAAAGCCCTCTATTCAGGCTATCGAGTTGATGAGGACGGGGTGGAAGGTCAACGAGGCAAAAGCTGGTGTTGGCGATGTTCAGAACCAAGACGCGTCGACTCACGTGCGCACCACAAATCCGATAATTACTGCGGGCGCAGGCACATCGGCTGCGCAGACGCGTCGAGTCACATGACAGAAATGTAGGGCGCAGTCGCGTGAGCTGCGCAAAGACGCGTCGAATCACATGACAGGAATATGGGCGGCGGCAGTTGCCAGTTCGTTTCAAACAGTACTCGCTTTTGACTCTGGTATGCTAGAAAGATTTGATTAATCCACAAAACTACGAATTATAAGTGACCCCAATGCCGCACGCTTCATGAATATCATTTTACTATCATCACTGATGTCCAGTATGGAAGTCAAACCAGCGAGAAAAGGTCGGGCAACAGATCGACTAGAACGGCCAACGGGCGGAAACGAACTCAAAAGTCCCATCTTAACATTTGACATGACTTCATCACTGAGAGAACGGAGGAGCATGCTGTTCTGAGGCGCAAAAGATTCAATCAGTGATAAGACATGGGAAAGTCAACGTCAACACTCACAGTGAAGGCCGCAATTCGAAGAGGACTTCCACCAGAATATGCCGTCGAAGATTTGTAACGAGGGCATGCTCACGGTAGGACAACCTTCACCTTGAGAATTACCGCCCTCTATTCGCTGCATGCATGTGAAGCAGCGGAGAGCGGGGAGAACTCTGTTTAACATAGTTAGGCGGTGGGTTCAGCCACGAGGTGTAGTGAATCTGCAACAGTGGTTGATTGAGGAGCAGCGCGGAGAAATCAAGATACTCAAGATATCTGTTTACTCTCCACGTCGGTGGCCCAGGCCGCTTCTCGACGTGAACCTATAACCCGCTTGTCGACGGACACCTGATAAGCAGGCGTAAGGCCAAGGCGAGACAGTACCAGAGAAGAGGCGTCTTCCTCGCGTTCTTCCTGAGCGCCTCTGTGCCCGACTTCCATTCCGCTTTTTTCACCCTCAACCTCGACACCACCGGGTGACAGCAACACCGCTGTACTCCAAATCGGACTCCGGCCGCGACGGCGTGCTGATGCTGCTGGTGGTGGACGAATTGGAAGGACAACCCGAGGGGGTGGTGAAGCTGGAGGCGCAAGTGGTGCGCAGGATGTGTCGTCTCCAAGAACGTGCGACCTTCGTGGCAAGCAGCTGTTCTTCTGCAGGAGGTACATTCCCCGTCTCCATGTCTTTCGGCACTTGTCGCCTTCTTGAGGGACTGGAAGTGGTAGACGCCTAGCATTTGGAAGAGACAAAGCAGCGCCAAACGTGATGCCACTCCATTGAGCCATACGTTTTCGACGCGCCTGGTCAGAAACTTCCTTCTCCTCAGGCCGTTCCGCTTCCTCCGATGGGAGCTGGCGCACGTGGCTGATTGGTAAGAGGGCGGCGAGCAGCTGGAGGATGGACAAGGGGTAGCGAGCAGGAAGGACCATTGCGTGGGAGGTGATTGGACGGGACGATGGAGCGGAGGGGAGATCCGTTGGAGGCTTTGGTCGCAGCGGCGGCTTGGCAAGAGGGCGGCGAGCAGCTGGAGGATGGAGAAGGAGTAGCGAGCAGGAAGGACCATTGCGTGGGAGGTGATTGGACGTGTCAAAGGAGCAGAGGGGAGATCCGTTGGCAGCGGCGGCGATTCTGACCTATGAACACACGCTTCTCGATTAGGCTTGATGGCAGTGACTGGACTGGTGGTAACGGAGGTCGGGATGTTGGGAAGGTCGGCGGTGGGATTGAGAAGTGCTGCATCCTCGGAAAGTGGCAGAGTATACCCAAACCCGCTAGATGCATCCGAAGGCGGGGGACTAATCGAGTGTCTTGAGGACGTATCAGTTGACCTGATTATGGAACGAAGAAGGCTACGTTATATGGAAGGTAGTGAAAGGAATGAGATGGGAGTGACTCACTGGCTACCCGGAAAGGTAGTGCGGGTGGATGGTCATCAACGTCAGCCGCCCTTTGAGTCCGCCTCTTCCCAAGATGCTGCGAGCGCAGATACATTATTGACGTTGCGGGTGCTGCTGCTCCGGTTGATACCTCTGCTGGAGCTTCTATTCGTCAGCTACATTCCCTTGCCTGCATCCTCCGGGCGCAGCAGGGCCCGCCGAGCCAGGAAGATCTGCTGAAGACAGACGGTGGTATCACGTTCGTTCGAATACAGAAGGTTGTAGGGGTAGAGAGATGGCGATGTGAAGGTAAAGGTGGAGGTGGAGAACCGTCAAAAAAGTTGTACCTTGATATCGAGTTGATGGAGCCAGTCAAAGTCATGTTGATAGCTGTTTGGGTGACATCGACACTTTGCATCCACGGTTTGCTCGAGCTCGTTTGTCTAGAAATCTTTGACCTCAAGCTACGTACCTTGAATTCGGGCACGAAAAAATGCCTCTCTGTTTCTCCTGTATACTCAAAACAATTTGCAGATTTTTTGATTCATGACATATGACTGCCTGCCCTGCAACGAGTAACAAGTACTCAAGTAGCCCGCACTGTATGACGTCCCCTGTTCTAAGGAGCTTAAACAGATAATGGCTTACTGAGCATTTTGTTCGTGACTTCTTCTAATAACTCACAGTTCTCAAGCGTAGCTATAAAATTTGTCGGTAAACCAAGAAATACATACTACATTCGTTTCGGAACCATCTCCTTACTTCGCCATTCTGAGATCTATGGATAAAATCATGCGATTCGATTGGTGGCACCTATTGTCGACATTCAGGTCATCGTTCTCGGTATTGCTTCTGATTACGGCAATTTATCATTCACGTCTGTTCGTGGGTTCGCTTTTTTTTCAGAGTCCAAAAAAAATCAAGGTCAATAGATTCTGCACAGCGACCTGTGATCAAGTTAAAAATCGTGCTGCTCCAACTAAGGAAGCACGTCCGTCTGTCGTGAATTTCTTAGTATCTCTTTTATGCGAGTGTCCCTCCGGGTCCTGAAAGACCGAGACCAACTTCGATATAGGCATTGTGTTCGGAAAATTTACTTCCGAGCATATCAATTCTACATTCGGGCCCATTGATCTAGGTGTGTAGTATAGTATATTCACTTAGCGGATTTTGCGTCTTTGCTCCCTTCAGGACCTTGCCTTGTTCATACCAAAGAGCGTGTTCTAATTTCAGTTCCCAGGTCTGACTGCAAATGATTTATTCTAGAACACATCCCCTATCAATGTACACAATGCCTACTTCTCGATAGGAGAATGCTTCGTTCTTTGGCTGTCAATAGTAATTTGTTTTGAGCGCCTTTGCATTTCTTGTCGCTCAAAATGCGGGCTCAAACCAGATCTAATTTCTACGCATTCTCGAGGACGATGAGGGTAGCCACATCTGTCTTCACTTGCTCACTCATCCCACCCCTCAGAGATTCCGTAGTCCCGGCATCACCCAAAGAATCATTGCCTGGGTTGTAAACCTCGAATACTACATTACAGGTGAGTTAGTATCTTTCAAACTTAGGGATGTCATGAGCCGTGAATGCCACTGTAGGCTCACGAGCTGCCTTCTTTTTCCCGTGGCTGAGGGGAACAACGAGAAAGTGTGCTGAAAGAATTTTTTGTGTGGATCACGTTAATGACAACGAAGCTGCTGGATTGAGTGTCTTCTGTCAAGAAAGAATTTGCCTGTTCCGCACCCAGTTTATTGGTCGCGGCAACGGCTCTTCAAAGACTCATAATAGTATGGTATCAAAGAATGATTTTCCATGCAAAGACAAATTTTTCATGCGCATACAATGACCAGCGAGAGGGGAGGCATGAGATTGAGGAGGTGGGTTGTCTAAAAATATTCTGACCATTGTGACGACAGTGTAACCGTTGTAAATATAGGGCTTGGGCCGGGAGGGGGTCTCCGGATTTCAGGACAAATATTAATACAAACACCGGCCGGCCGACACTGCACCTTTTAGTATGTATGACCGAGTCACAGAGAAATGATTACTTGGGAAAAAGAGAAATCACTGTATTTATTTAAGTGGTTTGTCCTCATTGTGGCAAATTTTCTGTCTACTGAACCCAACAAACCGTATCCGCCCTCCTCTGCATCCCAGTTTTTTCGAGTGAGGACCGATTGGAAATCACTCTGCCGGGCGTCCTCACGCTGATTCCTCTTTGGTAATAGGGATGTCAGAAGTCATTGAGGTCACGACATGCATTCTAAACCAAGCTGGCTCGTTCGAAGAGGAAGAGAACCACGAGCAAGAGCAGGAAGCTCGGAGGAAAAAGTGGCGAGAGTACTACGCTCTGTGAGTCGTCGGTAAAGTGATATGGAACGCCGCCTTAACATTAAACCTTATTTCAGACACAAGGAAATGTTAAGAATGAGGGCCCGTGAAAGAGCGGCTAGGTACGTACTCACCCTCAGTGCTAAGCTGGTGCTGAGCTGGCAATTCAGGGCCAAACAACGTCGGTTAGAGAGCGAGACCCCAGAGCAGGCAGAAGAGCGAAGATCTCGGCATCGAGAAGTTGCCGCAAAATACCGAGAAGCTAACCGAGCGAAGATCCGAGTACGTGCTTGGGAACGTCGATGGTACCAGTACGTTGGTGAGATCCGCAGATCTCGGGTCCGTATATTGACTGCTGCGCAGACGCCAAGCCTCCCAGAACCGTGAAGTCTCATTTTAACTGCTGGTCGCTTTTCCCTGTAACCCACTTATTGTTCAATTAGTTAACTGTACAAGCACATACCTTTATTTTGCTTCTGTTCATCATTTGTTCTTCATCTCAATATATATGTGTAAATGAGCAAATTCGTTGCAAAGGCGACTGAAGTCTGAAAGCACAAGTCCGACTCCACGTCCAGGCAACTCGGAGCAGCTATGATTGATTTTCGGTCCGAGCGGATATTTTTAGCTTATGACGTCTCGAAGATCGGAAAACACATGACATGTCCATTGCAGGCGGGCGGGGGCTATATACGAACAAAGGCGGGCGGGGGCTATATACGAACAAGGCGGGCGGGCGGCTATACACGAATAGGCAGAATCGTAACGACTACCTAGTTAGGTCCTGTCCGAGGCGACCATCAGAAGCCACGAGGAGCGTGTATGTCGAATTGTCCACCAATGATGGGGGTCGCCGCAAGCTCGTCCAGATAAAATGCGCGCCTATAGGCCCTCTTCGCATCCACATACAACCAGTAACGCTTCCAGGCCGCACCTTTGCCGCGAAGAGACTTGATGCGGATGGCAGCTTCGTGCCTGTGAGAAATATATTAGAGCTCTAGTACATGAATATCCAGCAAAAAAGCTTACCAGGAGCCGAACACACCGACCTCCTCACCTCGCTTTACGAAATAAAACTTGTACATTCCCCGAGGGCGGCGCATATGATCGGGGTCGGGATAGTAACCCTCGTCAGCGTCGCGATGGACGACGTTGGGATGGACATCGGGGACCCACTCGAACGGGTTGTTCACGAAGTCGCTTCCCTCCAAGGGAATGGCGAAGACTTGGCCAGCTTCGTAGGCTGCGGTGTATATCTCGACAGCGTCAGCTCGGGACCTTCTGTACTCCCACACAGCCGCCCGGCCTAGACCGGCGATGCGAGGCAAAAGTTCACGCCTAAAAAATATTCAGTATCAAGTTGATTCAAATGTAGATAGAATAGACGACTTACTCGAACTGAAATACTCCCGTTTCTTGAGCAGTCGTAAGCAAGAAGCAGGGCCCGTCAAAAACATGCAGCTCGCTGGGAGGGGTTGGCAGATAACGTTTAACCATAGGAATGCCGGTCGGCGTATAGGGAGTGTACTCGGGAGGAGGACCACGAGGAGGGTTGGCGCCGTCGATATCGAAATCGCCATCGATGGCGTCGTCATTGCCGTCCAAAGGTTCATTGGCGGCGCCGTCCTGACGCTGTCCGTTGTCGTCCGCCTCATCCTCACTGTCGGTATCCACAACAATGACACGTGTAGGGCCCCTGAGGGCATTCGCATCATCTTGAGCCTCAACAGGACGAGGAGTCGAAGGAACGACCTCAGCTTCGACGACCATGTTGAAACGAAGACGGAGGGGCGTAGGAGGCGCGACAGCCCCCTCCGCCGCTTGAGCATGGGCGTGAGGGGAGGCAGGGCGGAGGACACCGCCTAGAACACCACCTACAGTTGTGCAGTGAGATCGAGGCGGATAAGGAAAGATCGAGGGTACATACCTACGACACGCATCCTGCGAGGGGTCTGCGGAGCGGAAGGCATAGCGAGATACGAGCAGAGAATGTTGTGATGAGAGAGGAAAGTGCAGAAGGAGCTTTGAAGCGAACCCTGCAGGTGAAAGAGAATTTGGAGGTCCTTTTATATCTGTCAGACGCCCAGCCTCTCGCCTACCCTCGACGGAATATTCCACGACTAACCATTTTGGGGCGCCATTGATTGTTTCAGATAGAAAACCAGTTGACAGGCCGCATCGACGAAGCGACGCGTGTTGTATTTCCCAAATCTTTTCGATATTTTTTGCCCTTTCTGATTAAAAAGAAGCGCTCTCGTAAATTTCTCGTCAAAGGCTCGAAACACTCACAAAATGGGAGGCATTGGAAGAAAAGAAAGCACGAAAGGTAGCACCAAGAACTCGGGAATGTCGTCAGGAGGACCGCTTACTTCATAAGGTCCGGGGATATACAAAATTAGGTGATTTTTCTAAGACGTAAAAGTGTCGGATCCTCGTGAGACAATTGCCACTGACCTACGACGGAATTAGATCATTCTTTCGATTTGAAAAGACCTTACCGTATAGCAAGCGGCTCGAATATTCGATATACAGTTGACTGAAAGGTCGAGAGAGACTGAAAGGCAGCGCCAAGCTCTCGGGAACGCCGTCGGAAGGTTCGCCTACTTCATATGGCCCGGGAATAAACAAAATTAAGTGATTTCTCTAAGACGTAAATACGTGTTCTCGTGAGAGCATCGCGACTAACCTGCGATGTGATAGGGCAATTCGATTTGAATCTTCTAAAGGCACGCGTGTTTTGCATTGCAAACACGTTACGTGGAGGTAGCACCAGTGTAAGGTCGGGTATTGTATCACCTCTGGGAAATTTGCCAACATAGAGTGTAAGTCACAGGC
>NHYE01000440.1:0-17434 GCA_002938385.1 Gymnopilus dilepis
ACTACAGTGGTCCAGACCCACGATGCCGAATGGGCCCCGATAAGTAGGGCAAATGCCGCCTTACATAAAGCTGCAAAAATCACTAATTGCGAGCCAGCATCTGATGCTGGCTCATGGTGGTCTTTTACTGATTCTGAATTGCGAGGCCACTATCTGATGCTGGTGGCCTTTACTACTAAAACTTTTACTGATTCTGATTCTAAATAATACGTAATCAGATCATGTGATGGATTTGTAACGCGAGCACTCCTTGGCTTTCAGGCTTACGCAGTTTGTTGCTGTTGGCGAGGGCTTTGCACGATGCATTGAGTGCCTTGAAGCAGGGCAAACAAATCCAGCAGAGTGACCACCACGGATTCCCGACCGTTTGCCCCCCTCCACAACAGCATTCCCAGCTTCCTGAGTCCAACTGCAACAAGTATACTCAGTCTACATGCGATAGCGCACACGATTCATACCCTCATCCCCTTCCGGATTCCCAATCTCGGCCTCATTCAGCCCCACATCATCTGTGCCTATATTTGAAAGCTCGGACGCGTTTTTGGGGGGATTAGGAGGGTTCTGGGGTTTGGTCAGACGAAGAGGGGAAAGGCGGACAAGGATGGTGTGGCTGGATACAAAGGCCTTTCGGGCCTTTGTAAATTACCCTTTCTGTTCTATATTTATGTATCTCCTTCCCTCTCTCGTAGTCTGGTAAATAGCACAAACTGTATATAAGTCTTGTATGCAGAATTGCCTTATTAAATGAGTTTCATGACCAGCTCATGCTTGAGAATTGTGAACAAAAATCTACGAAAATCGAGAGTTGAAATTTTGAGGAGTGCATTTGAGCCGAATTAAAAGTTGATCGCTATCAGACAAGCACTCTACGATCTCCGAAGACAAACAGTGTTCCGTCGCCGAGAATCCAGCTGTATCTACGCGAGTAACAGGGTCTATCTAAGCGAGTAACCCGCCGACAACTCTGACCACGCCTCTTTCTGTGGCGAATTCTCTTTTGCCCCCCCCCCTTTTCATCAGGATTCCCCCTCGAGCATATGATTGGCGAAGATGCAGTTTGTGTGCTGAAGACTTCGCGATTAGGGACGCGAGAGACGAGAACGACGATACGTATGTCACGATGTCGAGTCTCTCAGAAAACGTGAAAACTGCACATGTACAGTATGTAAGAAAATTACAAGACGAAAACGCTTCTTGAAACCTCGGGCGCAAAACGCTGCTCTATTCAAGACCTGCGTCTGCCGGGAAGACTATGCGCGGGTGCAGAAACTGGGAGGCAAGCAGCTTCAAAATAGACTCAACGACTTTGGGCGTAGATACTCTGTCGTGTAGTAAATGAAATACCCATTGAGACGGAGAGCGAACATGTTCGGAGTACGAAGCGAGCCTTCCTCGCAGCCACCTGCGAATTCGTAATTAGGCACTCCGGAGGTTTCCGACATAATATACACCAAATCTGGTAAATGAACTATCCGGCTCGCCAGTGGTGGCCTTAGCGAAGAGCCACACCCTTATTCGTCTATTCAACTTTGTGAGGGGAGAGTCGCCACAGTCACGAGAGCGAGACCAACTAGAACTTGAAGATGAACGACAACCAACTCCAAGTTTGCATACCGTCTTTCCTCTACTCGTCTTTACCCTCCCTCGCCCCTGGTGGCAGTGCGGAAGCGATACCGGTTGACTGTTTCTCTACCACTAGCTTCGCGCGGAGCAGTTCGCTCCAACATCAGTATTTTCTTCTCCCGCTTTGCCGTGTTCACTCCTCAATTGAAGCTTTAGGTGGCCGGTATCCCGGGACGAGCAACAGCAGCAGGTACAGGAGCAATACTCCAACGCTGCGCCGTTTGAGTATGCTTCCATCGTCAATCCACCCGAACCTGTCCACTGTGCACCTTCCAAAAAACCAGATGATTTGAGTATATTCGCTGCCAATGTGATGCTCCCCGCTCCCTTCACAATTGAGTCACCCTTCGACACGACCTCGGGTATTGACGTGCTGTCTATTTTGGACCGAATCGCGAATGCGCCTGATTCACATATTGTCCTCGGGCCAATGCGCTTTTCTTGCGCATTCGTCGTGGTGGACGTCCGACAACAAGATCATCCAGTTGTTTATTGCTCCCCTACCTTCTGTGCGCTCACGGGGTTCAAGGAGGAGGAGATTATTGGTCGCAATTGTCGTTTCCTTCAAGCACCAGGTGGGAATGTTAAGCCTGGGTCTGTCCGGCAGAATACCTCCCAGGAGGCCGTGGCGCACATGCGCAAGAATATGATGAAAAATAAGGAGTGTCAAACAATACTTCTCAACTACAAGAAGAACGGGGATGCCTTCTATAATCTTGTAACCATAATTCCTGTCCCCGGTGGACAGACTGGCGAGGAAAACAATGTTGTCTATCATGTTGGCTTCCAAGTCAGCTTGAATGAGCAGATGAAAACTCTTCTCGAGAAACACAGGGACGGCGGCTATATCGTCAACTATGCCACCAAAGGGCCCCAACTCAATAGCACGGTCCGGCACATAGACCTTGAAGAACGAAATTGCAGATCTAATTTGGCCCCTCCAGTAGTGATGTCCAAGGAACTGAAGCGTCTGTTGGGGAGCTCTTCATTCCTGCAATCCTTCCCTATCCCAGCTTCAGCGCATCTCTCCACCACTAACACTGCTCCTGCCAACTACACCACTGTCACTGGTGGAGCTAACCACCTTTTACACCTTTTCCTTCTCGAGGTCAATCCAGACTTTTATCATGTGTTATCATTGAGCGGAAGTCTCTTGTATGTTGCTCCGAGCGTACGCCGCGTGCTTGGGTATGACTCGGAGGAGATGGTAGGCAAGTCGATTGCGGACTATGTGCACCCTGATGATGTCGCCCCGCTCATGAGAGAACTCAAGGAGAGTAGTGCAACTGGTGTTATGTCCCTTTATTCTGTTGCCAGCTCAAATTATTCATTGGATCCTTCAGTGGGCAACAAAACTTTTTCCACCGCTAACAAGCCATCTTCCTTCTGGCCTGAACCGAGACCTATCGATCTGCTGTACAGAGCCAAGACAAAGATGGGTAGGTATGTCTGGGTGCAATGCCGTGGTCGCCTGCACATGGAGCGGGGTAAGGGGCGTAAAGCTATCATCCTCGTCGGGCGTGCGAAGGAAATGATGACCCTCAAGTGGGAGGACGTCAATTGCGCCGGGGGGTTGGCAACGAAATTGCGTATTCATTGCCACCCTCATCGTCACCCTCTCGTGTCACGGATAGGCCAGGCAGGGCGCGTCGAGGTACCTGGAGCCACCGTGTGGGCGGAGTTCAAACAGGAAGTGTGGGGTATGTTGGGGGGTACGGACCAAAAAAATGCGACATTTTTGTCTGTTGGGCAGAGCATGCGGGATGTACTAGGGTGGGCATCAGATGACTTGTTGGGGAGCAGCGTTCTGGACATCGTCGCTGATGAAGGCGCACGGAATATAATCGCTGGCTTCGTCCTTACCATGCGAACGTATCAGCGGCGTCACTATCTTCTAAATCGACTGACCTGTAAGCTGGACGGTGCTCGGTGGAAGAAGGTGCAGTGTAGGCTGAAGAAGAAGGATGGTGGGATGGCAAATGTGTGGTTTGTACTATACAGGGCAGATCCTGATCTGTGTGAGGAGACTGTGCCAATAGGCGGCTCGATGGAGCTTGGGTCGGCTATCTCGCCTGCTCATCTAGTGTACCAGATCAGACTTGTCGGCTCGGAAACAGTGCTGGGGGGGTCAGGCCTTTTGCAGCCATTTCCCTACACTGACAGTCCTTCACAACAGGCACCCCCTTCACCATCTACTCCAGATTGGCAATCCGTTGATCTTTTCGAGGAGCTGGCAGTTGAGAAGCAGTCGAATTGGCAGTATGAGCTAGAGAAGCTGCGGATTGCGAATGCCAAGATATTGGAGGAGCTGATGAGCTACAAAGATATTGAGCAGGGCAATGAGGGGATATTGGAAGGGGGTGCGTGGGAGGAGCAGGCGCAGGTAATGGCTGAAGAACTGTTTGCAAGCCAGACCTGTGGGCGAGTGCCGTATGGCGCCACCGACGGCTACGAACCCGCCCTGATACATGGCCCGTTTCATTCTCAATCTCGTCGCCAACCCTTGTATTCGACACAGCAATTATGGGTTGCGTCGCGATCCCCGTCCCCGCCCATCATCCTACCTCCACATCCCTCAGAAATCCCCGAACCCCTCCCACCATCTTTGTCGCGCCTCCCTTATCTGTATCGGCCCCAGCTGCAATTATTGTCGCAGAACATGCCTCAGGGTCTTCCTGATGCAAATTTTTTATTAGAACGTTGCCAACAGCAGCCCCGGACGATCTTCCCGGGACTGTCTTCACCTGAGTGGGAGCAGTTCCAACAGGAGTGGGATCTTCTCACTTACGAAATATGCCCTCTTCGCTCATCTGGACTCCCGCTGGCCTTGCCTATGAGTCACAACCCAAAGTCTCATATTAGACAGGGGATTGGATCTCTCAAAAGGCCTTGGCATGCCATGTACTCTTGAGCTTTCTTGACAAGCTGATAGAAATAAATTGTATTGTTTTACAATTTAGTACATGGATTGTAAGCTAGAAATCAAAATAAGTAAAAGCAACAGGCTAATTTCTTTGTTGCTGGGGATGACGGATTCGCCAGCAAGGAAGCCGGTTAGACCCCAGACACTGCCATCCATCTCCAGCCTGCACTCACAAGCTGGCCAGAGGTGGGTGACGCGCACGGGTCGTCATTGGATGGCTTCCCGTAAGAAATCTGGCGCAAAGGACTTGTTTGACTGCTGCAAATATTCGGGTCACGTGCTTTCTTGGATCCTGCTTCGCGTCAATCTAGCGCGGTCTCGAAATAATCAGCTGCACAGCACCTCGACTGCTAGAATTTGGCATGAACACTGTCATAGCATGGAAAAGACTGTTCATTTCGTCTCTGCGTCAAATAGGCTAGATGGGCGCGTCAAATTGACGGGACGAAACTTTACATATCAAGATTACGTGAACATTTTGGAGCACGACGGTTAGCTTCAAGCTTGAAGCCACACTCATTGTCAACCCTCGGATACGTCCCCATCCACTCACTCTTCCCAATTTTTTCCAGACTCTGAAGTGCAATCTTCGACTGCGCCACCTGCCACTTCTGATCCCGCGGACTCTGTCCAGGTCCAGAGCTGGTGCAACCAGATCGTCGAGGCAGACCGCTCTGGGCGTGAGTCGAAGGCATCCTCCATCCTCAAAATCCAACAGATCATTGCGGATGCCGGCCCTACGGTCTGGGGTGGGATTGCTTTGACTTTGACCGCGTCTTCACAAGAGTTTATCCTGTCTTCGCAGACTTCCGGTCCCGAGAGTGATTGGGCTCTTTGGAGTTCATCACCGGAACCTCGACCCCGCTCGTACTGTCAAGTCCCACTCAGACTTCGTCATCGCTTGGTAGCCGTATAATGAAGCATGCCTCTTCGTGTTCCTCCATAGGCACTCTATACTATCAAACGACGGCGGTTTGTAAGCTTCAAATCGCGTCCAGAACGCTGATCAATACTCACACGTACCGACTGTTGACCCCGACGCGTCGCGAGGACCCTGTCAAATGTTGTATCCAAGACGCTCACTTTGGGGCATTTGCACAGTCGAAATATCATTGCGAAGGTGAAAAAAGGTGCGTAGGGAAGATTGTACATAGGTTTTTTGGGGGAAAAGTACGCATAATACCGGTATTCGACTGTTTCGAGTGCCCTTCTGCTCCTCCTCAGTTCCTTCGAAATCAGGATCTTCGCTGTCTGAAAAATCATTCTCAACAGGTGGCTACCAGGATTTTCACCAATGCTTTGGGTGAGCCCGCAGTCAAGCACTTCAGTGCCACATAAAGAGAAGCACAGGGGCCTCGTAAACATCGAGGTACCATCGAACGGAGAAAAGACACGGATGTAGATGTTCGGGAGAAGGGCAATGTTGTTGACCGACGGAATCCATTCATGCGTCGCCGTCAATGAAACGCGCGTTGCTCCTTGACCATGAACAGCGAGCTCCCCGTCCTCTATCACTGCCTTGGATCCTCCAATGTTCATTCTTTTTCCTAGGCTTACAGATTCGCCGCTCATTGGTGTCTAACGGTGGACTGAGGCTTTTTGGGGCAATGTCTGTCTCATGATGGCAAGGCCGACGAAACCTCTTGAAGTCGTTGAATACTATTGGGTGAGCACTGTATGTTCTTTGGTTGACCATTATCATTATGAACAGAGGATTTAATAAGTCCAATTTCTGTATCAGAGAATACAAATCGTATCATGCCTAATTCGTGTGATTTGCACAAACTTGGAATGCCTAAATCATCAGCAGAACCTTCAAGAAGAGTAGGCGTACATATTTCATCCTTGTAAGTTAAGACTATGGGCTTTGTGCTGCCAGACTGAAAAGGGTTCCCATTCTCCCAGGCGAATGGCACAAATGTGTGTCTCAATCATCTCACAGACCCGATATACATGCTTAAGAGGAAGGCAGGTATGAAGTCGCGTTTCATACTTAGCGCGAAGATGCCCTCCGAGCCTAGACCGGCGACCGTTCGTCGATGAGGTCGAAGCTGGGGCACCTCGATACGACGACCGGTACAGCTGGGTTTGAATTGGCAGGAAATCCTTTATGATCAAAAGCTGACAGTAGAACGCGTCCCATTTGAGCGACTGCCTTTTTGAGAAAAGAGCTGCAAACGGATTCTATCAAGTTTCTATGTCCCTCGCTTTATTGTAGGCAAGATCATGTTGGAAAATAAAATATTTCTATAATTTGGGCTACTTTGCCTCTCAAAAGTGCAAAAAGAATAAAAGTCGAACGCTATAGACATTACATGCAAGAAATTGGGCATATAACCGAGGTCCCTCTGCTCCGACCTCATCGACGAACGGTTACCGGTCTACTCCGAGCCTTCTGAGATCCGGAAAGACTACGGGGCCGCGAGGAGCAACCGCAGGTTGGCGACGAGCGGCGCTAAGTGTACAGCTATCAGTATTTGCAGTAGATTTGGTGGTGGGTTATGAAATCTATTGCCCTCCCATGACTTGCTGGTTAGTATATCATATACTGTAACTACTATAAAATTTTTGAGAGATAGCCCCAACTGTTCAGTGCAACTTGTAAGTATTTTCAAGGCGAGGCGATTTAGGGTCAGACCCTCTATTAAAATGCTAGACGAAAAGCTCAGTTGTTTGCGAGGCAAACGACTGAGGTTGTCGACCAATACGTGAGCTATTTAACCTATGCTACAGGTCCGGATCTTCTAGCTCTAAGTACAGTATCTTCAATGCAAGTCCTCGAGAGGACTGAGATACATGGAGCTCGTGAGGAGCTCCCAGTTAATCTACAGTAATTAGTACAAGCACAAGACACATAGTGGCATGGTTACAAGACTAAAAGAGGAGCGGCGGCGCACCCAATTAATTACGATAGGCGCCTGCTCGTCATGATGACGACAACGCGTCGGGATGTCGGGGCGTGTCGCGTTTGCGTGCCTTATTNAGCACAAGACACATAGTGGCATGGTTACAAGACAAAAAGAGGAGCGGCGGCGCACCCAATTAATTACGATAGGCGCCTGCTCGTCATGATGACGACAACGCGTCGGGATGTCGGGGCGTGTCGCGTTTGCGTGCCTTATTCCAACATCCTCATCGTCGTATATTATTGTTTACTTGGCGAGGGGATGAGATAATTAATTGTATATTCGGTTGTCGAAAAAGAGATTGTAATAAGATGACAAAAGGCTTTCGAGCCCCCATCGCCGTGCGAAGCACGCGCTTGCACTCTAGTGGTAATTATAATGAGGTTCTGTCATCCCTGAAGTCAATTGATTATAAGTACGTACCTTCACCCAAGATGACCTCCTCCTTTTCGCTTTTCTTGCTCCGACGAAGTACAATTAATTACAAAGTCATTGGTGCAAAGAGGGCCGTACGGCATCGCGTTGGCAAGATGGAAATTTTCATGGATTCCTCCGAACCAATGTCGCGTTTCCTTACTTATGAAGTTCTGGTAAGTAGTAATATTGCATGCATCAGTAAAATAAAGCCAGGGAAAAGATAAGAGACCTACTGCGTCGGCTGCCTTTCAAGCGACTTCTTTGTTCTTGCTCTGACTGACAGACAGACGAGTGCTGATAAAAGGCACCTGTACATGTGTGGCGAACTTGAGGACGAATGATTAAATAAGCAATAATTCGCGAAGTGTAGGACATTCTTGGCGCAGCGCTTCGCCGTGTGGCCATTGAAAGCCGACAAGGTACAGCCGCGTTGTCGAACTGCCTTCGCCGTGAATGAGGTCTCATGCCGGCGGCGTTCAAAGGCTCACAATTGAGAGCCCCATCACGGCTCATACACGAGACATAAAGGCCCTCAGTAGCTGGAACCTGAACTATGTGTTAATTTTGGTATGAAGTAGTATCGACAAACATGGCATACCATTGATTTATCCTCTGATCAGCAATGGCTTTCCTGACTTCCTTACACATTTCCTCGGTTGTATCAGGGAGGTCATAAATGAATCACGATGGGAGTGTTATTTCTATGAAGGAAAAGCATGAACATACAGAGCCAAGGGTCGATCAACGGAATCTGCGACAAGCGCCATTTCACAAGCCTCAAACCGGTCTTCCTTCGCTGCTGTAGATGGTGCTTGATAGAGAGCAAGTGTTTATGCAAGAGTCAGGGGGCCGAGTGATGGTGTCTGCCTAGCCGTCTTTGCTGTCTTCAGTGGGATTGCTGAGGGGAGATTGCTCGCGGTACGAAGGGTACTGGTGGCGGCGCACTCATCGCAACCTTGAAATGACAGTAGGCGCATAATATCATCGTCGATGCTCCGAAATTCAGCTGCAATCTTCTTGAGTTGCTCTTCTGTTTCCTGGGTCTCCAACACATCGTGAATCCGGAGAGAGACGCAGGTGAGCGCAAGCAGCGTTTGTGGTGGGTAGAAGTCGGACACCAGGAAAATACGGAGTCTCTGCATGCTCTTCCGTGCTGAACGAAGTCTGGTGGTGACGATCTGGCGCGGCATCGATGGTTCTCGATAGAGAGGGAGCTTTGATGGTACTGGGTGAGATGGTTTGATGCTGGACAAGACAGATGGCATGGTGATTATAAGGCGAGGTGAGGCAGGTGGTTATTTGGCCGGGGGGCAGGGGGTAGGGCGTCTGATATTCTGTCGTCGTGCTTGTACGAAACCTCACTAGGACGTGTCTAGTGGTACTAAGCGTCGTTAACGACGACGAGTGCCCGAAGCTCGACGCGCGCCGGAACAGAGCAACACCAATAACACTCGCGCGCGAGGGCGCGGGATGGTGCTTGTTGTTGTTGTTATTTTTCTCCTGCTGACAAGTCACCAAATGCTTAGAAGGGCTTGCAGCTTCGGCTCGGCATACAGCACCATCAGCGAAGGTAAAATTTTTCTTGATCTGACGAAGGAGACCGAAGACATGTTCGCATGGCTCAGTGAAATGCAACCATGGAAGGAGGGGGTAAGAGGGACAATGTTTGCGGTAAACGAGGATGAGAGTGAGAGAAGACTCAGACGGTCAAAAGATTCCCGAGAGATGAATTATTGGTTGACAGAGTGATCTGGATGCATGACAATGTAGCTTCGCCACGCTATGATGAAAACGCTGGCACGTAAAGCCAATTTTCACGAGTGACATGCCTGATGTTGCGTTTTGCCAAGAGTCGATGTGTTCTCCGATGACAAAAAGATAGACAGCAAGGCCACGGTGATCAGGATACGCCTGCATTTGGAAGTCCAGTGCCGAGGCAGAAAAGGTTCGTGCTGCCGCACGTCGTCTTGGCGGTCAACCTTCTCAACATCGCGAGAGAAAAGAGGGCCTGCTGGATTGCAGGTAAATTCTCGTAGCTGAGCATAGAATGCAGCAAAAAAACCAGATACAAGTAGAGTATATTGGCTCCAGTAAGGAGCTGGTTCCGACCAGTCTTAAGCGCACGCTTAGGATCTTGAACAATGACAAAGGGGTAGATTCCTAGATAAAGCGGGATGCGCAGGTAGAAGCGACCGACTTGGCCAAAGGACCTGTTGGGTATCGCATGATATTCAAGGTGCGAAGGGATGGAAGCAACCATCGGGTCTTGCGTCTGACGCGCAACTTCGGTGCCGTCAGATGCCGTTGACGCAGGATGAATATTCGCTGCATGAGGAGTCCCGCGAACTTGGTATGCATTGCATAGAGGTTTTCCGCACTGTCTTATGACTCACAAGCAACAGGGGCGACAAGGCTAGGGCGTATCTTTGGGAGAGGGATGGTCAGAAGCCATAGCCAAAGCTAATGATGACACCCATGAGTTGGCTGCGAGCAAAGAACAGACAGTTCTGCATACCTTCTCCGCCTATTGGAGACGCGCATTTTGAAGGACGGGCTCAATTTTGTCATATGAATCCACACAAAGCTCTCATGATGATACGCACACCCTTTGACTGACTCGGTATCACCCCAGCTCAGGCCAAGAGATCCACTGTAATCATTTTTCTTGAGGATAGCAACTGCCAGGTCGATATTGTGCGCACAGAGGGTGGAAGCGAGACGATCTAGCTCGGCTTTCCTGCAATTTTAACAATGTAAGGCCGGTGGCTTACAACGCCTTACATAGCGCTGGAGTGACCACCAATAACCCTGGTGGTTGCGTCGCCTTCTGGTAGAGCACCAGCGCTCTCTCTGTCTTTCAGTCGATTAATTGGGAATAGATCCTTGAACAGACACGATATTATCCATCACGCGACCGCCGAAATGGCGGCGGAATGTCTCGTATGCCCGTGTGGAGGTCGAAGCAAGAAGGTTGCTGAAGTTGCTGATCCATTCACTATACTTCATGTTATGTAGGCTTTTGCCTTTCTGTATGCGATCTACCTTGACAACGAGGGCCTCTACCATACCAAGGAGTTTCTCCGATTGATGAAGGCCTTGAAGAACGCCCTGCGCAAACTTGAGCCAAAGGGAACGGCCATCATCCTGAACAGAAGACATCAATATATGTTATGTTATGGAGAGGTGAAGAAGCCTTCTTACCTTCTCAACAATGTCACGGACGCCTTTGTATTTCAGATGCATTTCTCCCAGTTCTGAACAGCGAAATCGTTTCGAACCATATTTTATGTCTTCTTCAAGTGGTATTCTCCCGATTGAGGATTACCTAAAAAGCATGGAGAGAATAGAGATCCGAGCATGGGGAACAAGGAGCAGGTCGTGACTCTGAGGAAGTGCGTATGGACCCTTCACAGCGAGAAGAATAGATAGCCTGGGTAAATCGTAATATCTTCCATCGCTGCAAATGTTCGCCTTGACGAACAGCATCCTTCTTCTGTGCGAAAGACAGATCTTGCCTCGAAAAGTCTTCAGAAAGGCCAAGCAGACTTTGAGCAATCCTGCGTCGAGAGGGGACACCACCACCTGCCGTAGACGTGTGCATTATATGACAATCAATACGTGGATATGTGTAGCGTGAAAGGCCAGGGCAGGGCAAGGAGAAAGTTGGACGCTTCTTAGGCTTGGGTTCCCTAGAGGGCCTATAAGATGATGTTCTAAAACCAAGTGACAAAAGGGAAGGGGTTAAAATTTTGGATGAGCTGTTTTTGATGCACTTTGAAGTTGCCCTGTGCTGCTTCCATATCAGACTAGCATTGCGTGCTCGCATTGTCAGCCAAATAGAGCAGGCCAAGCAGCGAACACGAAGACGATTCTCGCAACAAAATCTCTGATAGCGCTTGTCAAGCAGCTTACTTACATTAGAGGAAGCTTGATCTCGGAGTGCTTTCTGCTTAGACCATGAGGATGCCTCGTCATGTTGGAAACGTCCTCGAGATGCCGAAGAGAAAGACCTTCGCGTGAGTCGGATTCATCGCCGTGAGAGCTACTGGTGTATGACTATGAGACTGAACAATGATCTCGTTTCCCAGGATTGGGTCGCAATGGCGATGACTGTGGGCTTTCCGTGGTCGCGGGTATTGGGGATGATGAAGGCGGGATGCTAGAGCCACTCTCGTCGTCGTGAACCTCAACCGCTGGATTAATTGGCTGTAAAAGTAGTGTTCACATTGTTTACATTATGATACCCGCCTTTGTCATACAACTCAGGACGTGAACGCCTCGGCGGACCTCTTAGAAGGATGTATAATAACTTCAAACTGTCCTCGAACTCATGCCCTTGTCTAACCAGTCCTTCTCTCTCCTGATCCAGCTTCCCTCACCCTCGCAATCCTCCGTTGAAACTCGCCAAAAATCCTTCCTGCTAAGCGGATTGATGTCGTATGCCAAATTGAGTATAATGCCGCTTCGAATCTTTCCCTGGCCATTTCCGTGCCAAATGTGAGGTTCGCTATCCATGGTTTAAGGGGCGGTACGTGGCCTAGGTAGTAGGTTGAGTATCCGAGAGGCCAGAGGCGACTTGAGTGTTGATGGAACGCCCTCGCATGCTCTATCAGATCACTGAGCATCTCTTCCGTCACTCCCTTTTCTTTACATGCCCTTTGAATGTCTTCTACCATTCGTGTCCCTGCCTCTTCCCTCCATTTTGAGAAAGTTGTGCAGCTTACAAAGACGTGTTGTTCATCCTCGAGTGCCTCACATCCCATCCTGCAATTTAATTCATTCGCCTCCGCTTGTTTCCTGTCTTTCATCGTTTGAAGTGTCGGCAATTGACCCGATCTTGCATATAATTGGAGAGTGGCTGAGTACGCTAATGTGGCTTTGTGATAGCTGTACGCCGGCGGGGTGCGATGTTCGTAAAGCCATGTCGCCATTCTGTGTTTGTGTCCAATTCCTAATTCTTTCACGGTTTGTTGGGCTATCACGAAGTCGACAAGGGTGCGGATGTGGATTCGATTCATCCGTCCTCCTTTCGATAGAAGGTGTATTCGTTCATGAAGAACGTTGGTATCGGGGCTGTCGGGATATCAGAAGATCATCTTTGTGCGTCGGCTGCATAGTGGTCGGCATCATCGTTCAATAGGGCTTCTAAAGATTGTCCGTCAGTGTGGGCTTTGGTATAGAGTACTTGCAAGTTCGTTCGTGATCGCAGGTCTTGTAGCCATCGGTAGTACGAGCGCCCATTTTTCGAGCGTAAGGATGCCGATTGGTCAATATTTGAATCCAGGTCTGAGATGAAACGTACCGAATTGAGGTGATCCGAGTACAGTTTCTGCTGTACTCCGATTTGCGATGACAGTATATGGCCCATTATCAGTCCCATTACTTCTCCGTGTAATATGTTTGAGTTTCGGCCATATAACTTGAGTACCAATGTAGCCGGTCCTGTAATTGCTGCAACCACTGTTTTCCGATCGAGGAGGCCGCTGTTTGCGGGGTACATAGACCCGTCTGATGCCCATATTTTGCCTTCGTGTTCCCGGTGTGAGGGCGGATATTGTTTGAGATTTGCGAAGGCTTTGATCAAGCTTTCAGCGTTGGTTTTGCGTTCTTCCCGTGGTAGGAGAAGGTCCGTCGGTCCCTGGAAAAGCCAATCAATGTGTATCCCTTTCAGTATAGTACTGACTTTTTCCCAGTTCTTTTCCATGCTCTTCTTTCCTGCGCCCTGGATTTCTGGAACTGGTCTTGTTAGGAACGTGGGTCCTTGCTCTGTTATCAATGTCCATTCCCCCATGTCCCTGAGGAAGTGTATGCCCTTCTTGTTGAGGAACGTGCATGATCGACACCATGAGTCTGACCTATCTAGATGTGACTGACAGCTGTTCAGGCAATGTAGGATTGACACATCACCTTGTAAAATATGGTTTTGGTTTGTTCGTCTCAATTCTAGTCTTGGCTTTAACTCGCTCATCAGCTTCTGTGCTATGATCCACTCTGCTGGTATGCTGCCTAAATGTCGTGTAAAGTTCCGGGCAAGACCTATGTTGTCGAGAGGGTAGACACATCTGTTCAACTGACATGTCCAGTCGTTGAGTGTGATCCTCGCAAGTTTCCTGTAGGTGTCGATGTGATGGTTTAAGTCTCGCGCTAATCCTTCGATTGCGATGCATGCATTGATGCGGGTTATTGACGGAAAATCGAGCCCGAAGCATGATAATGACAAGGTCATAATATCAGTATTGTGCTGATATGGAAATCCTGTTAACTTATGGATCTTGTTTGCGATTGCTTTATCTAGCAGGCCTGCTTCCGTGTGTTTGACCGGTTGTAGTGAGAGCAGCGCGCGAGTTCTGGATATCAGGCATTGTGATACAATCTTTCGTAAAAGTGTTACTGGCGTTCGTGAGGTGAATTTGGGGAAGTTGAAGTTATCGATGTAATGTTTAAGTTCTGTGAATCGTGACCCAGTATCATCGACCTCCGTTTTCAGGAAAGTGATTTCTCCCACCTTCATTGGTACTGAGTGCAGAGTAACTGTACCTTCCACTATTCTTCCCTCTTCTACCGTTATAGATGGCATTAGTGTTTTCTCGCGAATATTGGCTTCCGGCGCGTTCAGGGCATACAGGATGGTTTTTGCCCATTGGGTGAGCCATCCATATGAGAATTGAAATCGCTCCATTTCTAGATAAAAGCGTCGCAGGGTTGATAGGTTTGTAGCAAATATAATTGAGTCATCCATCGCTTCAACCATTGTTGGCTGTACCATCATCAAATCTTCAGGGGTATGAGGGCTGTTCTTCTTTGCGTTGAGTGTCTTGATCCGTAGAGTTCCTTCCTCCTCTGTTGCTATGTCATTTAAGTATCTGTGTCCCATGGTCGTGGTCAAAGTTGATTTAAGTGGCGACATTGGTCCGCCTTGTTTTGTGACACCGGATACGTAAATGGGGCCTGCCATACCAAAAGCGGTGCGTATGAAGACCTTTGTATTATGCTGGGCTGCAAAATCAAGTGCTTGTATCTCTGCCGGAAGGCCGTATGCTTGTATCGCGTCGTAAAAACCTTGTGGTGACAGATAATCAAAGCCTTTCATCTGATCACGTTGTAAGGCATAGAGTTCCTGGTTATTTCTTTGAGCGAAGCGTTTTATCCCTGCAAGATATGAAATTACATCCCTTGTCTGGACTCCTCGTTGAGTTGCTACTTGTGTCTCTGGAATAAGACCTTTTCGTGTTGCGTAAGTGGTGAGGCGATGAGTCAGCCACGTCATTGGGGAATTTGCAAGAAAATTTGAGAGCATTATTCCCCGCCAATTGGTGAGGTCTATCCTGAGATTGCGCTTGTGAAACATAGTGCAGGTCATGTCCGTGATCTCACCGGGAAAGCGCGAGTTCATCACCATGTAGTTGTGTAGGTCAAGTACGAGAGAAAGTGCAGAGTCTGACAGGTTTTTAATATACCATTTCTCCCAGCCATCTGGCCCCGGAGCAGGCCGATGGTTACCGCGACGTAACATTGCACGAAAATCCTCTAGCGAAGCCCGTTGAGGCCATTGGAATGGGTCTGCTTGTATTTTTCTTTAATTTCCTGTATGCTTTTTGATGACATCCATGGTTTCGCCATATTTGGTGGGGCTGGGTGGTTGTAGAGATCCGCAAAATATTCACGTATTGCCGCCTTGACACCATCCGGATCTGTGATGATTTTCCCTGATGCAGAGGGTGATTCGACCGCAGTAGGTAAACCTATGTACTCGCCTGTATGCACCAGTCGCTTGGTAGATCCACCATTTTAGGCCGTGTAAATTCTTCTGTTGTCTTCATTCTTGGCACTGAAACCCTGGCTTCAAAGGGCCTTGCTTCTCGGTGTAGTGCTCCGCCTAGGGCTTTGAGTTTTGCTTTCAAGCGACAGATTGTTGGATTTGTAACATCTATTCCGTCGCGTTTTCGTTTCATGGGATCTGTGTATCCAAAAGTGAGGCGTGCGGTATCTGTAAATATCTTTGTGAGTGTTGTCCACGAAGCGAAGTGACTTCGAGGTACACTTCGCTTCGCTTCGAAATCAGGGCACTTCGGACCACTTCGTCGTCAACGAAGTGAGCCGAAGTCACCTCGCCGACTTGTCACTCGAAGTGATCAAATTAGCACGTGAACCCGCCAACCGCACGCGTAACGCAGAATCTGACGCGACTCAGAATGCAAAAGCAAGCGTGCTCCCTCTGCTCCTCCCCATCATCCAGTTTTACATCCCTAATAGATAAGATATTTATGTCGTTAGAACTGATGTATGTTCTATGATAGCTGCCTCTGAATTTTCCGTCACAGCATCAGCCATCGAAATAGGAGCTAAAAATGGTATGAATTGGTATAAACCACCTTCTGTACACGGGTTTTTGGAGAAATTGACGAATTTGCGGCTCTGGCATCTTCTGTTCTATTTTCGCGCGTATTCACGTCAAGAACTGTGGTATGTAAGAATGGCAATGACATACTCCGCCTCGCAGTCAAAGCCCTTTGACTTATAAGATTGGGTCATGGTCACAGTTGCTTTTCACCGAGGAGCTTGCGATGAAAGCGAATTATTCTCATCAGGGTCTCCCAGCTCGGGAATGTGTATCTTACAAGCTCGAAGACCTGGTAAATACATTGATTCCGAGTCCCATTTGGGATCGGGTTATTTTACCTGGGCTTTTCATATCGCTCGAGGGTGCAAAAGTATTATAATCCTGCAAAAAGGAAATTTCTCGTCCCGTGACTGTATTTTTCGTAATGTGATTTACGTTTCTCGGAGTCGTAATACTGCTTAGCTTTGTTGCGTGCTCTTCACTGAACTTGCTTGAATTGGCTCGGATACTGGGAATTTCTTTCTTTGATTGCTAATTTATACGAATTATCATGTCTATAAAGTTACTTATGATTTACAAGCAATAAAGTACGCTGGACGCGCGTACATATGCTGCGTGCAGGGCAAAGGAAGAGACCGTGCAAAATAAATTTACGGATTGAGAAATCGGCCGCTGTTTTTCGACCGGCACTCGGTTTCTTTTGTGCCCGACGAATGTCGGGCAAGAATCCGAGTTCGAAAATCCCGGCCATTCCTCAATCTAAGTGAACTCCTCAAACTTTGCATACACGCAGTATAGGGTAGTATCAAACCATTGAAACCTGCAGAAATTTTATTCCCTCCCAAGGAGCCTGCTGAACTGTCGGTTGAGGCAAATAACTTGGCGCATGGGAAATTATCACGTGGTTTGCTCCTCTGTGGTTTCGGTCAAGCCGTCAGCTCTTGTTAACCAGATGCTCATTGAAATAAATCACTATAAATCCAAACGAAAATATGCATGGATGTACAGGCGGTACCCGTATATACATAGAAGAAATTGAACCGTAGAAACCTCTGAGAAAAGCATCACACACTGATTACCCCATGACCGCCCCCAAATTCTGGCTTCGGGCTTGATTTTACTTGCATGCAGATGTGTAAACCTTGCGAAGAGATTCAACAGAGAAAATATAAGGTATTTAAGCAACAATAAGGTCAAATAGGAGGTCCTGTACTTTCCATGAAG
>NHYE01000443.1:0-80762 GCA_002938385.1 Gymnopilus dilepis
TGAGTCCATCCAGCACTCTTCCCGCCTCCGACTCGTACGACCCCCGCAGAGCCGCCTTCGATCAAAATGTCGAGGCAGAGAGTATGATTTTCAACTCAATAATTGGAAACCCGCCCAATATCCACCAGCGCGACCGCAGGTTCGCAGGGACGCTGGAAGAAAGGCCGAGGTTTCAATCATCGCTCTCGCAGTATGCTGCGCCACATGCACCACCGCTAGAAGGATCCACCTCGCGAGACACACCTCATTTGACGCAAGACGGCGCGCCCTCGCAGACGACGGAAAATCGATCAGAGTCCAGCCTTGCCAACTGGGATGGATACAGAGCGTAAGCTACCATCAGACACGAAGGAGGCGGTATCATATACACGCCAAGGTGAGCTAAATACCAATTTCGCAACGTCCATATATTCACCACCGCTCGCATGGCAGTCTGACAAGGCCCAGGCTAGAATCAAACCATCACGGTACCGCAAGATCACAAATTGAATGAACCACTTTGGCCACGTCTCTGCTTCGCTATCTGCTCCTCACATCCCGGCCGTCCTACGGACCTCGCGTTCTCAAACTCCTTTATAGTATCTCTGAGCGGCCTGTATCAAATAATGACGCAACAAGCAGGACAGTATGTACCATAGTTTCTTGTACCCCTAAGCCAATATGTCGACGCCATTTTACGAACTCAATTGTCACCGTAAAATGACATGAAATTGTATATATCGAGAATCAATCATCTAGTTGTTGGAGTTGGCATGATGCACCGTGCTGCAACAATAAGAAAGCAGCCAGAATAATATTTTATGCTACACTGTATATACCTATACCTCCCAGTTCGGGTTCCCTAATCTGACTACATTATGTTTCCAGAGACGACGCCACCTGGCTCGGGCCCACAGCCAAAGATCGACAGGGCGTTCAACTTAAACGCATGTTTCACCGACACTCGCTACGTACGAGGGGAGCTATCGGACAAGGCTGCTGACATAGGAATGGGGGCGGACTCCGATGCAATCGATCTCCTTGCCTCGATTTTATGCCAAGCACGTTGTGGCATCGCGTCGACCTTCGAAGTAGGGCCAGGATGATGATGAGAGAAAGCAGAGGTGAGCATACACGAAAATACAAGTCTCGAAACGCAGAGACTTACCTTCACGAAGCTCCCCCCTCTCCAATCGTACCTTCTCCGCAGGATCTTAAGATGCTGCTAACGAGCTGGTAGCGATGGTAAGCTGAGGATATGTGAGTAAGTAAAATACGAACGAGAGGCAAGGAAAACTTGCATTTGATGCCACACAGCGATCGTATACAAGAGCTTCATGCTGTTCACTCAGCACCCGCATCCCGGAATCATCGCAGCAGCACCTATTAGCACTGTGACCGCAGTTCAACGCCGCCTTGAAGGTCCTGTATACGCGCAGTCAGTGAATGTAAGAAGAGCTCGGGTAAGTAAACAGAATTTTATATTACCTAGATATACGAGGCACCCCTGATGCTGCTCCTTCTTCCGCCCTCGCGGTAGCCGTTCGCGACCTTCAGAGGGCCGTAAGTCGTACTCACTTGATGACAGAAGGCGCTATCTTGTACATAAATGGGACATATCGTCGCTAAATAGTTGATCTGCGAAGACAAAGGCAATACAAAGTACGAGTTAGCAAACGGAAACGCACATGGCGTGTAGGAGCACGTTGGCTGCGACGGACCAAACATTTAAGGACAAGGAATGGCCACACATAACCGACGGGAGCCCCATCTTATCCCACGAGTCAACTGAACGCGGGAGACATCGTCCACGACAGACGCCACACGCCCTAGAGGCGTAGCATGCACCTCTATATCGAGCTTCAGGGCGAGGAAGCCAACGCAGACCAGAGCGACCGGAACACAATGGGCAGAGCGTTCGGCATCCGACGACAATGTTACACATTCTGCTCGACTTCACGAGCGATAAATAAGAAGAGCAGGCTGGCGTGATGACGACTTCACTGTTCATAGCAAGCCGAAAAAAACAAATTGACTCAAACTCGAGTCATTCGTCAACGTCAAAGAGAACGGGCTGGGACCGGTAAAGGAACGGAATGGACAACAGCGCTCCAGTTCGCCTAGACCAGGCAAAGAGAGCGACAGAAAAGTCGAAACACCGAATATAGAAAAGAACACTTGCAAATAATGACACGTCAGTAGAAAAGAAAGAAACCAAGATAGAAAGAAATACGCGCGAGCGTTCCAGCATACATCCTCTCGCGTACCGACCAGTCCTGCAATTCTGTAGCTCCCTCGCCTCCTCACACTATACGGACATGTTACATGCTCACCTAAAACGAGCCCGCGTTATACTCGGAGAGAAAGGCGATATACGAAACAGAGGCGTTAAGGATGAGAAGCAGAAGTTATGGAAAGGAGAGCTCAGGCTGTCGAGCGTGACCTGATTATCTGGGAAAATGACCTAAGAGGCAATACAAGATAAGATCACATCAATATATCGATAAGGGCGTGCTCCCATTATAGTTCACGTGACTTATAAGATAAGACAAACGACTGACTCTGTTTCGACGCCCAAAGACAGCTCGTACAGAAAAGCCTAGATTCGCGGTAAATCAAATTATTAAATTTGCGTTAACGATTGTAGCGTCATATGAGACTCGAGACTGTTAAACGGCGACAAATATAGACTGACCAGCCGCAAAGCTCAACAAATGTAGTCGAAACGCACGGAAACCAACCTACAGTACTGTGTATCCCTATCCCTAGAAGCGGCAAGCAATGCCCGTTCGAGTGTTCGAGAACACGCTATGAGTAAGCCCAGCTTACGCGCATTGAAGAAAACACGGCAGTCCGAAAAATTGATCTGAGAGGCAAGACATGCTAAGTGGGCCATTGCTGAGCATGGCAGAATGAGTCCTAACCCTCCAGAACATGAAATGCTGCTGTTGCAGTCTTCCTCTATATGAGCTCATACCCATCCTGCTGTGTATGTTAATCGTATGTCTGACTTTGAGAGGCAGTGAAAGGAATAGACAGTCTCCCTGCCTGTGGACGAGCAAAAATGCCGTAAATTACATCAGGAAAAATAATATTAGCTCTGAGGTGAGGAGGGAGAAGTGGAAAGACGGCCAGCAAACGCGACGTTGATTCGTGTTTGCATGGAGAAGGAGAGGTCGACGCGTGTGGACGCGTTTGGTGTCGAAGGACAGCTTATGGGCGGACCGGCAAATGCCGAAACGGGATCAACCTCGTTGATCCCGCTCTCTCTCCTTCCCTCCACCACCCTCTTCCTCCTCCTTCCTCCTCCGTCGCGGTTCTCCCACCTCCCTCCAACGAGGATGTGGGTCTCATCAAGATGAGCAGGGGTAGCCGTGACGTGGGGGACCCACGGTGTGGGAGGCCCATCAAGTGTGTACAAGGGCATACAGGCGTTCCGCGCGTGTACGCCCCTTTTCTTTTGATAACTTTTATTACTTCATATATTATACTAACAGATCTTGTTTCTTTTTCTTTAGATTTGCTCGTACATTTGCTCTGGCACCGCCTCCGCCCCCCTCGCCATGCAAAAGCAAGACGGGGGCGGATATTTCCCCTTCCTTCGAACAACCCCACCCCCATCTCCCTCGCGTGCAAGAGGGAGCCGGAGGTGGGTTACTTCGCCTCTTCAACCCAGCGCAGGGCCATCGCCGTCGCCATCGCTGCCTCGCTGCCTCCCCGTCGCTCGAGAAGACGAGCAGGAGCTGTGGTGAGCATAACGGACGCTCCCCGCCTCGCTCTGCTGCCAGCGCCCAATGCCCACTCCCTCGCATTGAAGAGCGAGTCGCAGATAGCTCATCTATCGGGTGGCTACTTGCCGTCGTCATCACCGCCGTCGCCGCTGCCCACCCCTCCTCGCTTGTCACACGAAGCCGAAGGAGTGGGTTGCCTGCTGGGGGTTACACCCAGCTGCGCCTTGCTCCCAGCTCGTTCGTGAGGACGGGTCGGGATCGTAGTTGGCTGTAGCACTCCGCTACCACCAGCCGACGCCATCAACGCCGCCGAGACGCCACCCTCTCGCTATCCGCGAGTTCTGGATTGACGCCTGCGGCACCGCTGTCATGGCTGACACCCCCGCGACCCTCATCTGCAGGACGGAGTCGGGCGTGGGCGTCTTGGCTGGCGCTTTCGCGTGACGGCTCAAAGCCGTACCCTCCTTGCATGTGATTCACCCTTCTGCCACACCGCAACCCCTTTTCTTTTTCTGCAACACGGAGATATATCCTGTTGCTTTTGTTTTTGTTTTTTTGTAGTCTACAAAGCATGTATGTATAGTAGTGTATTAATATAATTCATTTCCTTTTCTTATTGGTCTGAATTCAGTACTGATACAGATGAGTGCAAGGACTCCTGAGGTGGCCAGAGAGAAATGTAGGCCAGCTAAGAGAACTACAGAGCACCTCAGTTGCCGTAGCACGGGCTTGCTCTCGGATCAGCAGAGATCTCAAACATGTTTTCCTGACGTAGTGACCATTTTTGCACGTAGAATGTGATTGACACCCGATTTTATCTCTCTAGGGCCCGTTAAATGTGGCCAGAGGAGCACGATTATTTTGTACAGGCGGGGGTTCGAACCAACGCCAGATACATGGCTTAATAAGCGACAGTCGGTCGCGCCTCTGTCAGCGGAGTTTAGAATCGACGCCGGAGTTAGCCGGCTATCATAGCGTGACAGATCGATGGCATATAACAACTCGTCCTTTAATAGGACTCGTAACAAGATAAGATCATATGGGCATGCTCCATCAGTGACAACGCGACTTGTAAGATAAGACAAACGAATGACTATGTATCGACCAAACACAGCTCGCACAGAGCCTAGATTCGCCGTAAATCGAATCAAAAATAATGCGAATAAACTAGCGATAAAATACGAGACCCGAGACTGTTAAATGGCAACAAAACTAGGGGCAAAGCTCAGCAAATGTGGACGAAACGCACGAAAACCAACATGCAGTACTATGTATCCCTATCCCTAGAAGCGGCAAGCAATGCCCGATCGAGTGTTCAAGAACACGCCATGAGTAAGCCCAGGTTACGAAAAGCGAAGAGAACACGGCAGTCCAAGGCCGAGGTAACGCAGAGTCACAGAGTTACCAAAAAAGGCGATTCATATGACCAAATATAGGAAGAGAGCAGCGGTTGACAAAACCTGTCCACTGAAAGTGGCCAGGGATTGAGCAGACCGAGCAGACCGAACACCGCCATATTAGCGATGCTGAGAGCAATGGCTAAGGTAGTGCAAGGCTTGAAGTGCCAGTATTCGATGCTATTCCTTGTAGAATACCATGTCGAACCAATTAAAAGGCCAGTAGGTGCACTGAGAACCAAAAACGGCAGTGTCACTTAGGATAGGTACTGAAGTCAGGTAGAGTCAGAGCATAGTAGTATGGAGAAGAAAGCAATGTACGTACCATGAGAGGGACGTGCCTTCCATTGCTGGGATAGTGTTGAGGCATCATGACATAACCTGGATGAGCCCCAGTAACCATAGGTTGGTACGCATACTGATAACCTGGAGAGACTGGGGGTGACACCATGCCGTAGTAGGCTGGGGTGTGGTGCGAATGCGAGCGCGAGTGGGAACGAGACGACCGGTGACGATGATGAGATGACTTGTGGTTAGACGAAGTCATATACGTCGGCGGTATCACCACTGGAGGCGGTGAAAGCATTGGTTGTCCCATAGGCTGGTAAACAGGCGCTTGGGGTGGGAGCATCATGCCTGTGGCTGGCAGAGGCATGGGTCCAGGGCCTTCACCGTACTCGTCTGACGAGTCCGATCCCGGAGACGGGACGAAGATTTGACGAGGCTGCTGAACATGAGCGAACTGTTGGGGGTAATGACGGGTTAAGGAAGGGGGAGGTGGAGAACGCTTGGATCTGTGATGATCATACGACATGTGGGCGCGGCCCATCGAGGAGCTTTCGAGAGGACTGGACTGAACGGCATGCTCAAACTGGGAGCGATGTTGTTCAGTCTGGTTGACCCAGTTGGCGATGCGGTTCTGGGTGGCCATATAGCGCTCGTAAGCCTCTGGAGAATAGTCGTATTCAGTCATTGCGTTGTCCGGGAGGGAGGAGTGAAGGAAAACAGGGACGCTCGAGGAGCTGTCTACTCTGGCGGACGGCGGACAGAGAGACGAGCTTTTATACTTGAATCGACGCAAAGGTTGCTTGGAGACCGCTGTGCACGCAGCGATGAAAGACAACGATGAAGGCAATGTCCGGAGCAAACATCAAAGACGAGGCTGTTCAGGCGGATCATCACAATCCACCGCTTATATCTCCGAGGCGCCTCATGTCCGGCAAATTCAATCCGACCAATCTATTCATTTATTGAAAGCCACTACTATCACAAGTGAACGTGGTCTACTCCAATCTGCAACCGTAGGCACTGTAGAAATATGAAAAAGAATGTTTTCCAGCACGTGTAGAAAAGAAAGTGAAACAATGCAAGCCATCCATTAAACAGCACCCACGTAAACCAGTGCAGGATCAAAGAGCTGCATCCACCTGTCCGACGTCATTATCCAGCGCTCAGCAATCAGTATAGCTCGATTATGCCGTTGGGTGCCCTCGTGGGGATGCTGGTATCACGACGATAGGGTTCAATGACACCGTTAGGCGCCTTGACAGAGTTTTGCTCGGGGATAGTGTTGACCGCACGGCGGTATGGCTCAATGACGCCGTTTGGCGCTTTGACCGAATTCTGCTCTGGGATCGTGTTGACTGCACGGCGGTAGGGTTCAATGACACCATTGGGTGCCTTGACGGAATTCTGCTCTGGAATGGTGTTGACCGCACGACGATAGGGTTCAATGACACCGTTGGGAGCCTTGACCGAGTTTTGTTCAGGAATCGTATTAACAGCACGTCGGTAGGGTTCGATGACTCCATTGGGGGCCTTGACAGAGTTCTGCTCTGGAATAGTGTTGACAGCACGGCGATAGGGTTCAATTACACCATTGGGAGCTTTGACGGAATTCTGTTCCGGGATCGTATTGACAGCACGACGGTAGGGTTCAATGACGCCATTGGGTGCTTTCACAGAATTCTGCTCTGGAATAGTGTTGACTGCGCGGCGGCGGTAGGGTTCGATCACCCCATTGGGTGCCTTAACAGAGTTCTGCTCTGGGATCGTGTTGACTGCCCGCTTGTAGACCGGGATGGTATCAAGAGGCTCGGCCGAGCGCTGATCAAGCTCTCTGTCTCTCATGGCAAGCTGATGGAAACGGTCAGATGGCTCTCAACAGTCAAATTGATTGAGAGGACACACTTTCATGGGCATTGGCATCGTTGGCGCCGCCAAAACCTGGACGGCCACGAACGCCGACAAGAGGGCAAAAAGTGCTGTTCTCGGGAACATGGTTGGCTTTGCAACGAAAATTACGTGGGCAACGAAAACGAAAGAAAGCGACTAAAGTTGCAAAAAGGACAGAGCGGATAGGGCGCGCCTGCGGCCTGGGCTAGAACGAAGAAGAACTGGGGAAAATATGAGCTGAATGGCACGAAAAGAAAGAAAAAAATAGAAAAACTTACAGGAAGGAAAGAGAAGAAGAAGGGGAGAAGAAATGAACAGAGTGAGAAAGGGGTTGCCTGTATTTAAATATTCCATGGTCGTTGTCATGATGGTCGCGACGGTCGACAGCGACGCCGATCCCAAATTTAGCAACACGTGACTAGAATATATTTTTACCTGCTCTGATTCTGAACGGCGAACACACATCTGCCAGTGCCTTGCTACTCTGGACTCATCGTAACAAGCCATGTCAGATCCGCGCTTCGCCAGGCTAAAATCAGACCCTCGCTTCCGTCGTCCTAAGAAAAAGAGTCAGAAAGTTGTCATTGACGAACGTTTCAAAAGCGTATTTGCAAACGACAAGAAAAAGAGTGGCAAGTGATTTTGCCGTCTAATTAGATTCCTTTCACTGACGCGTTTGGATTTTCAGCTGGCCGCAAAGTCGACAAGTATGGCAGACCCATTTCAAGTACACAGGATCAAGAGAATCTACGACGGTACTACCGCCTGGAGGGCGATGCTGAAGAGGACGAAGGCGCTGCCCGCAAACCAGATCTTGCTCGTGGAGAAGTTCTGCTAGAGTCATCTGACGAGGAACAGGAGCAAGCTGAACAGGATTCGGACTCTGACGACGGAGGCTTCATAACGCTAGGAGCGGATTCGTCTCGGCCCATAGCCGTCGAGGACGAAGAAGCTGAAATCGACCTTGACGAAGACAACTACGCTGACTTGGATGCACAGGCAGCTGATTACGCCAAAGCACATGAAGACGAAGAGGAAAAGGAGGACGCACCTCGTACTTCTCGGCTGGCCATTGTGAACCTCGATTGGGATCATGTTCGCGCCAGTCATCTCTACAAAATTTGCTCGTCTCTCGTATCTCCCACTGCACCTGCTGTCCCTGCTTCTAGTTCCTCTCTGCGTACTTTGGACTCTAGTCGTCGAAATGCTGGGAAGGAAGGTGCAAAATCTCAAGTGACAGTCGTCAGAGGCAAGGTTCTCAGTGTGAGGGTCTATCCGAGTGATTTCGGCAAGAAGAGGATGGAACGAGAAGAAAAAGAAGGTCCACCACCCGAAATTTTCAAAAAGAAAAGGGAACTTGATGTCGACGAAGTGAATGAGAAGACGGTGTACGAGGTTGGTGGCGAAGAGGAATATGATGAGGACGCTTTACGGAAATATCAACTCGAGAGGCTACGGTGCGAAATTCATTATCTCCTGGATGTATGTGTGAATCTCACAAAACTCAGATATTACTATGCTATCGTGACATGCGATACCGTAGACGCAGCTTCTCACATCTATAATGAACTTGAAGGCACGGAACTCGAACGTTCTGCGAACGTCTTCGACATGAGTTTTGTACCCGATGACATGACCTTTGAGAATGAGCCTCGGTGAGTGTACGTTGGCAGAATACAGTTTTCTGGGGCTGAAGCAACAAATAGAGACGAAGCTACTGAGGAGGACGTTAATGGTACCTACAAACCCGTTGAATTTATGACTGACGTAAGTTTCGGTAGAGTCTTCAACATCATCACAACGCGCGTTATTGATGCTTGCTATTGCAGGCCTTACGGCACTCAAAGGTCAAACTTACGTGGGATGACGACGATCCAGAGCGCGTTGCCGTGACCCGACGAGCACTTTCGCAGAAGGAGATCGAGGAAGACGATTTCAAAGCCTACCTCGCAAACACATCCTCCGAGTCGGAAGAGGACGAGGAAGTTGTATCCAAGAAGAAAACTGACAAGAAAGCACCAAGGGACAAATTACGGGCGCTTCTCCTTGGAGGGAACAAGGAGGCTATGCCAGAGGGGTGGGGGGATGACGACGACGCCGATGATGTTGACATGGAAATCACGTTCACTCCTGGCTTGACCGACAAGAAGAATCCCGAAGACGAAACGACTCTGGAGCGTTACCAGAGGAAGATGAAAGAGAAGAGGAAGAAAAGGAAAGAAGAACTCAAGGAGACTGCGAAGGAGAAGAAGGTGGATGACGACTTCTTCGAAGCGGACAGCGAAGAGGAGCGCAACCAGGAAGAGGACAAATCCTCACGTAAAGGCAGAAAACAGAAGCCTGGAAATGGTGAAGCTGGAAATGGATCCAATACTAGAACCGAAGCCACCGCCGAGGAGCTAGCGTTACTTGTTACATCAGACAACCCTACAGCTGAACCCAAGCATTTCAATCTCAAAGCAGTCATCAAAGCCGAAAAACAAAAGAAGAGGAAGAAAGGGAAGAAAGGAAAAACTGAAGAAGATAACGAGGCACAAGAGGACTTCGTCATGGACGTCAAAGACGAGCGTTTCAAAGCCCTATTCGAGAATCATCAGTTCGCAATAGATCCCACAAATCCTCAGTAAGCAGATATACCTCATTGGGCGATCCGATTGGCAAGCTGATGCGCGTTTCTTTTAGCTTCAAAAAGACGAAAGCTATGAGTGCACTCTTGGAAGAGAGACAGAAGCGTCTGCGGGACCAAAGCGGCGCCCATGGAGATGCTCCAAAGAAAGCCAAGGATACCAAAGCCAGCAACGTAGATGGTCTTCAAAGCTTAGTTGAAAGCGTCAAGAGGAAGAGTCAGAACGTTGACCCTCCTGGTCAAGGAAAGCGTAGAAAAATATGATACCATCTTGAATCTGTTCCTCCTCTCTCTCATTGAAAGTAGATTATCAGCTCGCACTAATAATTACGATGGGACAGGTCCTGAGGTTACATCAAATCGCCTTTCGATAGACGTGGGATAGAGGCTTATGATATCTTAGCATTGGAGAAGTCGAGCTCTGGATGGGCGGCTTGGAACTTCTTCAGAGCCTTGGAGAACAGTGAGGAATGATCACACAGAGGCTAGAATATTACTCACCTCCATTTTCTTGAGCTCATCAGAGGTGGGACGCCCAAGTTGCTGAATATGCTCATAAGTAGGGGAAGGTGGATATGTTGCTGATACTCACTTTCTGTTGGTTGTCGAACTGGTGCAAAGACGTCGACAATCAATAAGATATGGCTTCAGGAGGAATTGCTTACCATCATCTTTTCGACCATACCTCTGGGGAAAACGCGTCGTGAGATATCTGGCAGGGAAGAGTATTCCAAGATATCGTACCTGGTTTCGTTATCCAGATCGCTCAGTTTACTATTCGTCGGCTCAATCTTCCTAGTGTCTATCTTGGGGTGGTGAGTGAGGACATTCTCCCACCACGTTTGTTTGTTCAGTTTTTCCAGATGAATCAGGACAGCCTTATTGTCCTCTGCGGAGTTCATCAATAAGATAGGGAGAGAGCAAGTGGAATCACGACTTACGGACAGTCCATGTACTGTCTTCAACTTTGATCTCCTTGCACAGTTCGCCCGCCATGATAGGTTCATGGCCTTTGAGTCCAACACTCAGCCTCTTCTTATCAATAACAACATGAAGATCTTTGCCACGAGTTCCCTGGGGCACAGGGATAGTCACATCGACTTCACCTAACTCCTGGGTCCATGAGTAGGGAAGCGCTGGAGATATCGCACAAGATCATTAGGCGAAGTAGCTCATGACGCCAATTTCGCCTACCAGCCTGTTCTTCTTGCTCGCGTAAACGCGCCTCTCTGTCGCGTGCCTCGCGTTCCTCAGCGGATAGATTGTTATAGTCGTCTTCTGCAGACATCAGCGTAGAAACGAAAGAGTAGATTGCTGTACAAAATCAAGTAGAGATGTTTCTGGAATCTGGCCTGACGTAAGCGAAGCGCGCCTCTATTGTGTGGACGTGTTTGGTCTCAGGGACACCCTGCAGCAACATTGACTTCGTTTTGTCGTCGCTCGCCCATCCCGCTATCTTCCTACCGGCCTTGGAAGTCCGCCCCAGAAGGAAATGGCCAGTAACGAGACCTGGGCAGACTTTGAGGTGCGCCCTGGCATGTCTTGCCATTATTTTGGCTAATAGAAATATCAATATTAGACTGTCCGACACGCTATCAAGGGCAACACAGTCGACAGGCTGAAGCAGATCCTTTCTGGTCTCAATGAAGAATGCGGGACACATTTCTCGAAATCAGGCAAGAAACAGGACATTATTGAAAGGATCTGGAGCGCCTTGGATGCTTGGCGAAGTGGCAATGTCATGGACAAGTGGACGAGGGCGAAAAATATCATAACGCAAGTGCGGACCACAGGACAGTGAGTTTCACTATACTTTTGTGGCGTACGCGTCCATACTCAGCACACTTCCATACTCAATTACTGGCTATTCTTCGAAGGTATACCTCGAGTCGACATCCGCCTCCATTATCTGCGAGCTTGCCTCTGTCTGCGTCTTCCCACCACTCGATATACGACCCTCCTAAGGTCAATCATCATTATGCTTCCAGTCACGCGGGCCCAAGCAGCATAGGCCACTATGATCCATATGCTCCTCCTCGACGGCCCTCTGGCGTCTCCGCTCCTATCCCGACCTCTTCTGCTTCTAAACCGCAAGGTAACCGAACTCTTCTGCGAGCGCCTATTGGTCAGTCTAATTTAGCTTTGGCAGGGATTCGTTTCAAGGAGTCGCCTTTTTTCACTGTGGACCAAGTTGTGTCAAATGTCGTTGAATGCCCTGGTCAGTTATACTTTTATCGGATCTCTTCCTCGGACTCAGGAATGTGCCTCCAGAGTCGACGAGCCCGACAGATCGTCGGCAGCAGACATTGTCATTTAACTTGACTTCCGAACAGGCTACGAAGATGAGATCTGGGTAAGCTTTCTTCTTTCTACTTCATTCTCTTGTGATTGATCATTTTTCAGGTCTCGATATCAACTTCGTCTATTTTGCACGTCGTCCATATTCTACGCCGGAGTCGGGGCATTTAGGACCAGCACTGTCCCTTGCCCAGTAGAATTTCCTGCGACCTGCGAAGTACGCGTGAATAATACCCAAATATCCGCCAATTTGAAAGGCTTGAAGAAGAAGCCTGGTACCGCTCCTCCTCCGGACATCAGCAAGTATTCTAGAACACAGGGGTCAAATAGAGTGGAGATGACATACGTAAACAGTCAGCAGCCTATGCAGTCGAAGGTCAGTCACCTTTCTCGCGATCAGGGCCTTGTACTCAGAAGTCGCAACTAGAAATTCTACTTGGTGGTCATGTTAGTTCAGGCTACGACGGTGGACGAATTAGTCAACAATCTTAGAGGTCAACAATATCAGTCATCTTCAGAAGTGAGGCAAAGAAGTAAGTAATCGCTTTCTGTAGACCTCGCTCGAACCTAACGAAATCCAGTGATCCAAAGTATGTCGCAAGACGACGACATCATTGCGGGTTCCCAGAAGATGTCTCTGAAATGTCCGGTGCGTTCTTCTGCTTGCTACCAAGGAAGGTCTAATAACTTCGATTGCAGCTTACCTTTGTACGAATCACGACACCATGTCGTTCCTCGAAATGTGTCCACCCTCAGTGTTTTGATGCTACTTCTTGGTTCACTATGATGGAGCAAACTACGACTTGGCTCTGCCCTGTTTGTGAAAGGATTCTAGACCATAAGGACCTGATCCTCGATGGGTACGTCGGTTATGAGGTCTTCCGTTCATGTCGAGGTTCACCATTAATTTTTTGCACAGCTATTTTGAAGAGATTTTGAAGTCGACCCCCGAAAGTGTCGAGGATGTGATAGTAGAAGCCGATGGCCAATGGCATACCTCGGACAACAAGTTCGGTTCTGCTGATTGGCTAGCAGCACATCCTCCTACCAAATCCTTGTCCCCAGCAAAGAAGCCAGCACCCCCACCAGAGAAACCTGCTTGCCCACCTCCGGTAATAAATGGCTCAGCAAGCGTGAATGGCAAAGCGAAGGATCCCAATGTTGAGATCTACATCTTGGACTCGGACGATGATGAGGACGAAGGACAAGTAAAAAAAGAATTATCACCAACCTATAGTCGCTCCTTTTCGGCAACCCTTCCACCAGCAAGCCAGCCTCCGAGTGATGTACCATCCCGAACAGACACCGTCATTGACTTGACATTGGATTCGGATGACGAAGAGCCCGCTCTCCCTCCGCCCCAGGCGCCGCAAGCCAAACGCACAGCAACGGAGGCTGCCCTCGGTTCTCCGTCAGCACATGCGGACCAATCGTGGAAGAAGGCGCGGGTCGACCCCTCTTCTCGTGTCTTACCTATTCCGCTCTCGCCGTCAGGAGCCCCTTTGCCGGGCGCACCACCAGCAATGCATTCCGCTCCAGTAGCTGATCTTCCTCCTTCTCCATCTGCCCGCTACCCCTCATCCTCCTTTGCGGGAAACAATCTTCCTCGACCCCCTGTCTATCCGGCATACGATGCCAGGATGGGACCAAACAACCCGGGGCTGACCCTTCCGCCGCTCACGAACCCGTATCAGGCTCGTCAGACGAGATGGCCAGCATAGCTTTTTATTGTTGGGATAGCATAGGGCTACGCACACGTACTGTACACTATAATTTTAGAATGTCGATAATGCATGAGTAGCAGCGCACACAATGCACAGCACAAATTTTCGCAACAAGGATGTTGACAGCGTGTGATCGGGCCGGAAGGAGGGCGCGGAGTTTGAAAGCTTCCGGTATTCCCCGGCGCCCTTTTGACGCGAAGTTTTTTTGCTCTGACGTTCTCAACCTTTCCTTCCACCTCCACTCATCTTCATTCTCAAAAATGGCCGAGACCAAGAAGGTCAAGTCCCCCAAGGACTTCGCTGGTGTGTATGCCTCGTCGTTGCTGTTGTCGCCCTGCTCATTGTCCTCTCACAGTCGATTTCATGATGGGCGGTGTTTCTGCTGTATGTTGGCTTTGCACCAGCGCAGTATTACCTTCTCACTTTCTTCCTTCAGGCCGTCGCCAAGACCAGCGCTGCCCCCATTGAGCGTATCAAGCTCCTGGTTCAGAACCAAGATGAGATGGTCAGTATTGCTCAGGACTTTGTCCAGCAGACATTGACACGTCATGCACAATAGATCAAGCAGGGTCGTCTCGCCTCGCCCTACAAGGGCATCGGTGATGCCTTCACCCGCACCTACAGGGAAGAGGGTCTCCTTTCTCTCTGGCGAGGAAACACCGCCAACGTCATCCGGTACTTCCCCACCCAGGCCCTCAACTTTGCCTTCAGTACGTTTTTCTGTTCCATGTCTGCTTTAGGAAACCCACTTAAGTTTTTTTACAGAGGACTACTTCAAGTCCCTTTTCGGTTTCAAGAAGAGTGAAGGTTACTGGAAGTGGTTCGCTGGCAACGTTGCCTCTGGTGGTGCTGCTGGTGCTTCGTCTCTCCTTTTCGTCTACTCCCTCGACTACGCTCGTACCCGTCTCGCCAACGACGCCAAGTCCGCCAAGAGCGGTGGTGCCCGTCAGTTCAATGGTCTCGTCGATGTCTACCGCAAGACTCTCGCCTCGGATGGTATTGCCGGTCTCTACCGTGGTTTCGTCCCCTCCGTCGTCGGTATCATTGTTTACCGTGGTCTTTACTTCGGTGTCTACGACTCTCTCAGTGAGTATCGATGATCTGTTACTACCATCCAAATAGTTTGCTCACGATCTTTCAGAGCCCGTTGTCCTTGTCGGCTCCCTTGAGGGTTCATTCTTGGCTTCCTTCGCTCTCGGCTGGGGTGTTACCATTGGTGCTGGTCTTGCTTCGTATCCTCTTGATACCATCCGGTAAGTTTTGCACAGCCTCATGCGCTTCGATTTTGTCTCACGTTGTCAACAGTCGTCGCATGATGATGACCTCCGGCTCTGGTGTCAACTACAAGTCCATGTTCGATGCTGGTTCTCAGATCATCGCCAAGGAGGGTGTTAAGTCGCTCTTCAAGGGTGCTGGTGCCAACATCCTCCGTGGTGTTGCTGGTGCTGGTGTGCTCTCCCTCTACGACAAGCTGCAAGCAGTCCTCTTCGGCAAGGTCTACTCTGGTGGTAAGTCGTACATTGTTCGCATAGAAACCTCTCCGCTCACGGTTGTCTCTTTAGGATCTGGCTAAAAAAAGGCTGACCACTCGCAGTTGGTATAAGCTAACCGCTTGTCATGCCTTATTATATACATCTATTACGACTAGACTTTCCTTTTTATTCTCTCTATACATCGGGTATTTGCATCTCGTTTTATACCCTCGTAAGCGACCCACCAGTATCAGTATAACCAGCCAATCCTTAATCTGCTTAACTGGAATCATGTCTTTGTTGTGAGTTGGTCCGCTTCCACGTAAGGTAATGGGGCAGTATATTTGCCGGGCATGGATTGTTTACACGCCGCGCCTTGGTCTGGACTTGGTCACTGTGATATAAAGTCTCGTTGTTCTGTCCTCCTGTCTCATAAGGGTCTTTACCACGATTGACTCATGTATTCCCTTCGGTCACTACGACCTGCGAAACAGCTCGTTCGTGGACTGTCGTCTTCGTCAAGGTTTCGCCCCTATTCGCTCAAGGATGCCCCTGTCGACGTACATCCCGAAGTAGAGGACGCGTTAGCCCACAATCGACCTGTAGTCGCGCTCGAGACAGCTTTAGTCACCCATGGCCTTCCGTTCCCTTCCAGCCTAGAGGTCCCTCTCGCGCTCGAAGAGATCGTGCGGTCGACGGGTTCTGTTCCAGCAACTATCGGGATGATAGATGGGAGAGTCAAAATCGGACTGGAAAGGGATGAATTGGAGCGTCTGGCTTCTCGTAGAAAAAAGCCTGCAAAGATTTCCCGGAGAGATATTGCTGCTGCTATAGCTCTCGAAGCAGATGGAGGTACTTGTCCATTTAACCGCAATCTGCTCGAATACTTATTCCGTCGTGAACATCAGGGACTACGTGTAGCGGAACGCTGGTGTTTGCTGCTTTGGCTGGAATTAAGGTCCGCTGGTGATCATCTATATGCAACTCTACAACAGATACTGAGATATACCGCTACAGGTATTTGCTACGGGAGGGTGATTCACTTCACTGGTCTCAATGACGGAACTGAATCACTGACTGTGTATCTAGTCTTGGTGGTGTGCACCGCGGTGGAGAGAATAGTGATTATCATTCAGCTTCTCCTTATCAAAATTTAACCTGACACGAAACCAGCTATGGACGTATCTGCCGATCTTCAGGAACTAACGCGTAGCCCAGTGGGTCTCGTTTCATCTGGAGTCAAATCAATTCTAGATATCAAGAGGTGGGTATCCCACCCTGATAATTCCATGCTCATGACCTGACAGATCATAAACCCAGGACACTCGAATACCTTGTAAGTCTCTGCATTTATCGACGATCTCTCAGACCTCTTAGGATACCAGGAAACGTTGGGTGTCCCTGTAATGGCATACGGTGACTCGCGCGAATTTCCAGCATTTTTCTCCCGTCATAGCGGGCACAATGTGGGCTGTATGCACTGCTTCTGCCATCTGTTCTTATTCAAGTATG
Organism: Gymnopilus dilepis; assembly: GCA_002938385.1. Lineage (NCBI taxonomy): Eukaryota > Fungi > Basidiomycota > Agaricomycetes > Agaricales > Galerinaceae > Gymnopilus > Gymnopilus dilepis. Next base: position 16,915 of record NHYE01000443.1, read on the forward strand.
TTTTAGGTTCCCTGGAATGTGGATAATCCGCATACTGCTGCGAAGGTTCTATGTGAGTCGGAATTCACTTCAACGAGGTTTATAATCCCATCCAATGATATCCAGTTACGCAATGGCAGCTCGGCATGGAGAATGGCGCACTAATAGCCGTGCCCATCCCGGAAGAGTATGAAGAAGTCGGAAAGGAGGTACAGAAATGTGTGGAACAAGCTGTTCTTGAGTCTGAGGAAAACGGAGTCAATAAGAGTGGCAAGGATGCGACGCCATGGCTGCTGGACCGGATCGCTGAACTGAGTGGTGGTAAATCATTGACTTCGAACATAGCACTTCTGAAGAACACAGCCCTTGTCGGTAAGTCGAGTAATACGGACTTCGAAGGATCGATTTGACGCAGCCTTGCAGGAGGTCAAATTGCAGTGAATTACCACAGACTGGTTGGTGATGAAGTGAGTCGCCTTGTAGTTTGCTTTCTCATCATGGGTGTGCTCAACTTCAACAGAAGGCCAAGGCCAAGATATCTTCTGTGCATGCAGTAAATTTTGACTCTTCGGCTACATCTTCATCTGATAATATCAAGGCAAAATCTCAAGAGGTTGATGCCTAGAGTTGTTTGAATGTCATATTTTCTGATGTGAATCCTAGTCCCCTGCAAATGTTGTCGTAGTCGGTTCTGCGGCATTAGATATAACTGCACAGGAACTGCCTAACACCCAAACTGCTCTCGCGGTACATTCAACTGCCCCTGGGCATGTCAAATTGTCGTTGGGAGGCGTTGGGCGCAACATTGCAGAGTCCTGCCACCGCGTCATGCAAGCTAAATTTCCGTCTCTATCTTCTCTCCTCATTTCGCCCATCGGTAATGATACGTTCGGAAACGTCCTCGTCGAAAAGTTGACAGAAACTGGAATGCGCACTGACGGCCTCATCAGAGTCTCTGAACAGACCGCCGTCTGTAACATGGTTCTTGATAGTAAAGGAGCCCTGGTGGGCGGTGTTGCAGACATGAGCATCACTGAATCTTTGACTGGAGAAACGGTAACAATTCTCTGACAAAATGTGAAGGCAGTGGGTGACTTTGCTGACTCGTTTCTAGATTTCCTCTCGTCTGATAAGGCACTCGCCGACAATCGTTGCTTTGGACGGCAATTTACCCACAACAACACTCGACACGCTCGTTCAATATTGCAAGGAACAGAACATCAAAGGTCGTTATTTCCCACTTGCTTTACTTACCTTGACTGACTGAAAACCTCGCTCGCTCAGTGCTCTTGTAAGCCATTTCAGGCCCTTGGTGAGAGGCTTTTCAATTGACGTAGATCGCAGCGAACCTACATCCACTATCAAATCTACCAACATCCTCCCCGCTGTCCTATCTGCATTTCAGGGCAAAGATTCCGAACAGGCGCCAGTGACTTATTGCACACCCAATCTTCTGGAACTAACGCGGATGTATGCCACGGCTCAGTCAGATCTATTTGAATTGATGGATCACCAAAGGTGGTGGTCCGCGATTGACAGCTTCAATCTTGGCTCGTCTTTCCGGATGGAGCTCGAGCATTTAGCCAGGAAGGGTGTATCAGAACTGCCTGGATCATCCGAGACGTTAAGTTTCCTCACGGACGAAGGGATAGCAACGATGGCAATCCATTTACTTCCGTTCTTTCAACACCTCATTATAAAGTGCGGTGACCAAGGGGTATTGGTAGCGATGTGCATTTCCGCGGAAGATGCTCCTCGTTCCGGGTGGGCAAACGCGCGAAGTAACCCACGACAAAGATATGTGGTTGCACATGGTAGTTGTGGCGAAATCCTCGTCCTTCAGCATTTCCCCTCATTACCAGTGGAGTTGGTGGCCAACGTCACTGGTGCGGGTGACTCCTTTGTTGGCACTCTTCTTGCGACACTGGCAAATGATCCCGCTGCCCTCTATCATCCAACCCGCTTGGAAGACACCATTACAACTGCCCAAAAAGCTGCTGTCCTGACTTTGCAGAGTCAATCCGCAGTCTCTCCCGAACTTTCGGCCTTGGACAAGTAGCAAATTCATTTAGCTTAACAAAGGACCCACTTTGACAACTTCTTGGGCCCTTCTGGTACGGTCCTTCTCGGTTCGTTGCCACTCTTTTAAAAGTGCCTTCGTCTTCTTGTTGTATCGGGCCTGTCAATTTTGATAATTATTTCATCGGCTTATTTCTCAAACCCAAGAAACGTACTTGAGCGCCATGACGAAGGCGGGTAATGATATTGGCGGCATTTCCCTTAGTCAGGGTTGTAAGTCTTTCTTCCTTCTCTTCTTCGCTCATGTGGGATTTGGCCCATCGTTTGAGTATATACTTTTTCTGAGCATCACTTGCAAGTTTGCTACGCCACTCGGCAGAACGAAGCAAGCTGCGTTCCGTTCATCATTATAGACCTTGGCTAGAGACTGTCATTTGGCTTACCCGTTGTGTGAAACCTCACGGAAGATTTTTTTCATAGCGTACGTGTCACAGCCGTCGATAACCTCGGCCAAAGTCTCATGCATAAGAATTTCGCGGCTTGCTAAATACGGGGATAATTTGCTTTTGCTATCTTTGGCTTCTTTGTTGGTATAAGATGCAGGCGTATATCGTGCAATCCAATGTTCCTCGTCTTGGATAGCAATATTCAGCTTCTTGGATCCGAGTTAAGCCATTGCTAAACATGCGCACCATTTTTCTCGACACGAATGAAGCCCCTTGACAGGAGTTCAAGCACATATATATCACCGCCGCAATCCACCCACGAAAAAGGGCTCAAGGAAGCAATGTGACTTGACTTGTCAGAAGAATGCACTTGAAATTGGAAAGGGTCATCGTAGTCAACGTATGTGATTGACGTAGGGTCAGGGACATGGTCCAAGGAGTCAGACATGAGGTCTTGAAGTTCGGCAGCGCGATTTTCGAGTGACTCCGGCGTTTCATCTGCAGGAAGTTGTTGCAAATTTGGAGAACTGTGCAGAGAACGACGACGTACCATCCACCTGGAACTCGTCAGGATTCAGCCCAAATAGTGTCGGAGCTGTGACGAGGCCTCCAACTCGAGATTGCGTATCCACAAAGTCGATTACACGGCAATCAGTTTTACCCGTGTGCGGCGACAGCCGCATACCTCTGCCTATCTGGAGGGGAGGCATACGTTAAGCTGTCATTATATCAGAAATTCGTTGGCAAGTCACCATTTGAGCAAATAAGTTTCGCGAACGCGTTGGTCGAGCAAGCAGTACACAATCAATGTTTGGGATGTCAGCCCCTTCGGTCAATATCGCTACCACAGAATGTCAGTGAAAGAACAAGTCCGGGGCAGGAGAAACCGACCGCAATTAACCAAGACAGGAAAAACCCCTTGTCGGAAATCATGTATCAGCGCCTTACGTTCAGCAGCAGGAGTCTTCCCAGAAAGATATCTAGCATCGATACCATGGTTTCGAAATGCCTGAGCAAGGTCGACAACATGCGCCACATTGACGCAGAAGACGAGCGTAGATTTGCGCGAAGCTGAGACAAAAGGTTAAGACACGCTTCTCTGCAAGGTACGAGCAAGGAAATTTTACAAGCACGGTCTATCCATGTCCGCACAACCAATTCGTTGATAGAATCGGCGTTGATGACGTGCGCTAGACTGGTTGGATTGAAGTCCCCTGTTCTCGAGTTGATTGTGACACTGCTAAGATCGATTTTGGCCCGGACAGTTGTAAAGCGTACATCACACAACCTGCAGAAATACCGTCAATACCAAAAATGATGCAAAATGGAATATATGCTTGCCATTCTTCCTTAATCATTTCCAAAAAGCTGCGGTGGTAGACAATCCTCTCAAAAATTGATCCCAGCGCAAGTTTATCGTGACGTCCGAAAGTCGCAGAGAAACCGATAATGGGAATTTTATGAGTTAGGGTCTTCGGGTCAATTTCTACGTCCGGGTGCTTTATATCTGCATGGAACCTAGACAGCAACCGGCGATATCTAAGGCAAAAGTTGCAAGACCGTTCCACAGGAGGCAGGATAGACGCACGAAGGAGCAGCAGCATGATGTGCCTCGTCAATGATTATGGCTTTCAAGGTCTTTGGATCAAATTTCAGAAGGCGCTGTTCATTATTGAGTGTCTGATAGGTGGCAATAGTCCTTGTTAAAGGGAGTAGGGTCGTCAGAAGAAAAGGCGTTGTGGACAAGCAACGTACACGTCTGCCAATCCTGAAGCCTGATGCTTTACACCCTGCTCTATCTCAACACGCCATTCGGGAAACAGGCGTGCAAGCTGATCTGCAGACTGCCGGGCGAGCTCTATACTGTTGACAATTATCAAAGACTTGTTTGCTTTCTGATTTTCCGCCGGAGGACAAATTCGAGAAAGGAGGGATATGAAGACCGTCGTCTTGCCTGATCCCGTTGGTAAAGAGACGCCTATGCGGGTCGAACCCGATGAAAGCGCGTCTGTACACGCGTCCAGACAATGCTCTTGATAGGGCCTGAGTATTACTGGTGTGGTCGTTGAGCTATACCATCTAGATGGCCGACGAAGGAGGGTTTGGACGATCTTCTGGCATTGCATGACAGTACCAGTGCAAGTTATTATTAGACGTGGCGCGTTTGCTCAAGACCATGACTCCACCGTCTTGGCCAGCAGCCTCTGTCAACGCAAGCTTGAAGGACTCAAAGGTCGACTGCGTTCTCACTTACGAACGGCTTGACGTAGAGAAAATCATTTCCTCCGTCCAGGATGTTTCTTGTGGGGGCACAGCCATCTTTATCGGTATTATCACTGTTTCTACAGTAAAATGACTCGCTGATATACTTGATCGCATGGTTAGGTACAACTCGTAACTCTTTCAAAGGTTGTCACATTTGTAGTCAGTCAACAAACCATCTGATAAGAGACACTGTACAGGGAAGGTAGTGACTCGTCTAGATTATCAAGCCTACTCTGCGATAGCCATCAAGACCATGTTCACCATCGGCCACGACACAATCGATGCAGCCTCCCGCTCAGAACACAAAGTACCAGGGAAAGCTGACGACCAGCAGTCCCTCATTCGCTGTGCAATACACCACCGCCTTGGCACCGTACCAGTCGGAGAAGCTTCCATAGGTAAGTGACTAGCCAGAAGAGTTGCATCCTGAAACTCAGCTTCCCTTCCAGTGATAGCTGTGTCTTCCCCTCATAGGAAAGAGGCATTCAAGGCATGCGAAGAAATTTTGGAAGAGGTGAAAAGAAAGGCACAAATATGGAAAAGGGAGTATTACGAGGGCGAGGACGAAGAGAACGCCGAGTGGAAAAGAAATTACTAGGACGGAAATGATCATAGAACCATCCCCAAAAACCAAGACGACTGAGCTCGACTGGCCCTAGAATAGTGATGATAATCTCCTTCCAAATACTTGCACATGTTGGTGATAAAATACGCAGATGTCTGAAGACCTTTTTGCTAATCGACTTTCCAATTTTTCTCATTGGTAATGTCTTCTGAGCTGACGGTAAGCTCTATTGACCAGATGATGAGGGTGAAAAAGATGTTCATCCATCTCCACCAAATTTGTGACGAGTGGTCTAATACTGATAAATGCGAATGTTATAAATTACTGCAGGAGGATAAGGGAAGGACATACATAGCAGATGAGAGTAAACAGTGACGAATATTGACTGTCTGTATGTGAGAAGCAATCGAGTAAAGGACGATGTCTGTACGAGCAGGTCAAGATAAAAGCCATGAAGTAATGGGTCCATACTCACCGGTCTTTCACTCCAACTGTCTTCGGCACCTTCTTCGGGTTCCCAACTATCTGCACCAATAGTAGGGAGGATACCAGAGGCTAGATGGAGGATGGTAAGCCTATACAGAAGTGCAATGAGGACTGGTTTCGGAAGGGTGTTGATGACGAAATTGAGTAAAGTCTGGAGATGTGGCATAAGGTTCGGCAAAAGAGGAGCACTATACAACTCATTAACCTATGAACAAGGTACACAAATATTAATGACTTACTATGATGATGCGGGATCTGTGAACGACTTCTGATCAAAACCACACAACCAAACATTGTATGCGATGAAAAGAGCAAGTCCTGACGACTCGATAATGTTTGTCCGGCGCAACACAAAACCAATGACTGTAAGAAAGAGAAAGGCGGTTATTGCCACTCCCAACAACGTTGAGGAAAGAGGTGAAGAGGCAGCGGTGGGATAAGACTGAGGGATGCCTTGAGTTCTGGGGCATCAAACGGGATATGGGGTAGACTTACATCAACAATCCACCACGCAGAGGCAACATATGTAATCGAGGTAGCAATGAGGAGTCCAAATTGGTAAGCTTCTCCATAGTCGACCAGCCGTTTTGCCTCCTGGCCGAGCTTCTGCACAACGAGGAGACTTGAAAGACCTTCCATCACAATGAAGAGGGGACCTGACCATGTGAGAAGAGTTCCCCACCAGTCCGCAGCGAGAAGTAGATATGGATTAGGTGTAGATGAAAAGATGTTAAACGAGACCAGGAGCAGGAAGGGATGCACAGGTACTTGGAGCAGAGACAGCACATGCGAGCCCCACAACAGACTCATAGTCCCATGAATGAGAGAATGTATTGTCAACATAAGAGACAACAAGAGGAAGGCTTGGCGAGATATGGTGGCCAATGTCAATGGAAGGAAGATGAGGATTTGCAAGGCCGTTGAAAGTCTAAGCAGAGAATGTCAGAGAATGAACGGCAAATTGTCTGTCCTTCCAACCTCGCTGAATTGAAAAGAGCGCTCCAAATAAACCAGGGCTTAAACATGGTAAGAGAGTGAATGAATCGTGATGTCGTTAATAGGAGTTCAAGAAAGGCAGAAAGAAGAAAGGGTCTCTCGAGTGGTACCGCGCAGGCTCTCCACTGTCATGGACGATCAAGCAAAGACGTTCTGCATGTCACACTGACTGTGACGAGTGAATTGTGACACGGCGTGTTCGTGACAGTCAACTGTGGCCCGGGGGACTAGGATGCTCTATAGCGCTAAGCGCTAAAAGTCAACAGTCAACTTCAAGTAAGTATCAACGTTCAACTTCAAAAGTGGGGTATAATTGAGAAAGCGTATAAGTATGTTACAATCCACAAAAATGCGTAAAACTACAAGAACATGGTACAAGGGCTCGTCCAGACTAATATTAAACGAATGTAGTGATTTACAAAGCCTTGACCAAGGCATGAGACTGCTGCAGCGGAAGGAACGACTCGGCAAGACAGAAGAGCGATATCAATGGGCTTGCGTTTGGACAGGGCGTCGAACGGTTTGGGAAGCCTTCTTGTCGACAGTGGCGTTGATCGCCTTCCGAGTGTTCAGTAGTCCTTTTTCTCGAGCGAACTCTGGCCTTCGGGTCAAAGAAGCAGGATCAGAGGGGGGCACATAGTATTTGTCCTTGATGGGTATTTGGAGGAGATTCATCTTTGGAGTAATGACCACCATATGGTTGGTCTTGATTTCCATCCAGTCAGCTATAATGCATGGATCAATATGAGGACGCGGGCCAATGTCATTGAAGACACACCTCTTTCGAAAGTTAAAGGCTCGCTTGCAATCTGAATGATTGTTAATGGGGGGCTGGAGAACATATAGTAGCCTCGTACCATGATGATATTCTCTCTCTTATCAGCTTTAGACATTTTGTAGTGACCGCCCTCGGCGTACTCGCTGAACTCGGTTCCAGAAGAGAACCACTAGCTACATGTCAGAAAGATATTTTGCGTCTGAATGTTGACGAGCATACCAAAGATGCTGCTTCTTCCGTTTTGGAAGAAATGTAGCGGGTTACAACGACGCTTTCACCGTCGGTGACGCAGAAGTTCATTAAACTGGGCTGAGATAAGAGTCTGTAAGTCAAGTGATTGTAAAATTAGAAGATTGGAAACCTCGGTAATGTTAAATTCCTCTGCATAGCTATTCAATGTAGCGATTGTGTCGCTCATCGCCTTCCGCAGTATTTCAGGCGTGAAAGATTTTGCGTTGCAGTCGGGAAGCTTAGGACAAGTTAGAGTTGTGACAAGTTCAACATAAGTACTATCTACCTTTGACAATAGTAGCGCAAAACACCATTCGGAATCTCAACAGAGAAAGTCAGAATCCAAACATAGATAGAAGGGTGTGCCAAGTACGTACCCGTATTACCCTGAACCATATCGAAGGCAGTATCAGGAAGGTCCTTCTGGAGTCGTCGCTTCAGTAAGTGGAAGTCGGCTATTCCTCCATTATGCATAAACTAGGGAAATAGAATGAGAAAGAAGGCATGATACACCAATAGACCATACCATCAGCTTGCCGTGTACAAAAGGGTGGCAATTATCTAATGACAAAGATCCAGCCGTAGTTGCTCGGACATGCGCACTGTCAAAACGCCTTTGAGAATGTCTGCTAATGATGCAGAAGTAGTCAGACTGACAAGACGAGAGGAGATTTGATCTTCTCCGCTAAGCGGGTGAGATTGACATTGTTCCATGCCTACATGTCAAAGACTCAGTGTGCTTCTTCGAGGATTGAGATGGCACCGACTGGAGTGACAGAGGTGAATATGCAAGGTTGGCTTCCTAGTTCTTCGTCGTATACGGAGTCGTACCAGCCTGTCAGACGACCGCCTTCAGAGTTCTGCTCAAGACGTATCAACTACGACTCACCAACGCCGAACCCATCACCATTCATTGGCCTCCTACGGTCCAGACGAAGACGAGAATCGAACGCTTGATTGATTATTGAGTGGCATGGTCGAGTAAGAAGCTGAAAGAGACAAGGGTCGCCAGTCACCGGAGGTCAACAGGGTTGTCAGCTCTTTGCCGAGATGACGACATACATGGGACAATTGTACCGGGGAGGTACCTTTGTATATCACGAAACGGCACATATGGGTAGAGGGAAAGAGAGGAGTTGAATTGGAAGACTCTAAGGTAAAGAATTAGAGTGGATTTACATATGACTCGAACACATCCGAGTGCTTAAAATGAGTGTGCACTTTAAGCCGAAGGTGCCTCGATATTACGTGCGATCGCGCAAAAACATACATCATGTCCGGTCATACGCTCTAGCACCAACTGACACTTCCACGTAGCCTTTCATTTAAACTCTCGGTTGATGGTCATCGGCCCTTCATATCTGCTATCAGATTGCCTAGAACATATGTGCTTTTGGGGGTTCTTCTCTATCGATATTTGCTTTTCCTTCCAAAAAGGTATTGTACAGCTAACTTGGGGTATGCGTCAACTCCGTATCATCTATCAGGGAAGGAATTCCTTCGGACGCCTCGACGGGTCGCCGCCTGCTTCATCGTACACGAGCCCAGCAACTCGGAACGCGAGTTCTATTCAAGAAGTTTGCATATCAGTCCGGAATGTGAAAGCAACAACACACTTACCATCCGCCTGAGTTTTGTTAGTGGCCTCTGCGTAAACCCTCACAACATCTTCCGTCCCGCTCGGTCGGACGAAGGATCGACCTCCTTCGTACTTCCGAACGAGCTCATCAATTCTTGCCTGGAGCCCGGACGGACTGACGAGGCGGCGCTCAGCGTCTTCTGTTTTGAAAGCGTTCCTGTCGGCAACGACAACTTTGACCAGTCGATTAGGTAGATCCGCGTATAGTGAGTTCCATTCGATACCGGTGTAAGATTTGTGAGCGAGAACGACTTCGACGAGCAACATATCGGACAACGCATCTCCCACCGTTTGATTGATCAACTGGGTTAGATTGACCAGGTGGTTTAGAGCAGTCGACTGCGCAGGAGTCGACGGTTCATGCTTGGCAAACTTGTCCTGCGTCGATTGCGAGAAAAGAACAGTTCCATGTCCATTGGCTTCGAAATAGACACCGATATCATAGTGTTCCGCCGCGTGATGAAGGTGCTTTACACCAGTCGGAACACATTTGACTGGCAGCCGCTACAATAGGTTAGTCACATCGTCCTGAAGAACTAGGATATTCTTTGATTGCTTACCGCTGCAAGGTATTTCGTTGAAGCACCATTTGCATAGGCGGTCTGCACAACACCAACTTTGATTTCAGAGTCCAGACCGGCAAGTCTGACAAGATCAACGATGAATGTAGCGACCAGAGTAGAGATTTTATCGCCGTCAAGCATGTGGAAGGAGCCACGTTCATCTAGATAATAGTACATTAGCCTGTCGGCGTCTCCATCAAGGCTGCACGCCCGTTGACCAGGCTTGAGGAGATCGCCTAAGCCAGACGGCAGCCTTTGCATTGTTTTGACGAAGTCAGCTCCGCAAGCGTTGTTGAGAGCGCCTGGGCTGGAGATAGACGTGTTGACCAAGGATATTGGAAGAGTATCCCCTAGATATTCAGCGAATTTGGCGGCTGCCAGGGCGCCGACTCCATTGGCACAATCGATGACCAGAGGTTCGGGTTTAGCTTTACCGGCCTGACAAAAAAGATGATTAAATGCGCATTAAATTGGAGAATTCAGACACACGATCAATTTCTTGAATGCCTCGGAAAGTTTCCTGAAGTAACCTTCTTCTGAATCTTCACCATAGCTCTCTTTGGAGCCTTTCGTATTGATCGCCTTCACTAGATAATGCAGAATGGGCGTTGTAGTAACCCCTGCATCGCGTGCTTCAACGCCAAGAGCTTTGAAGCCATCCTCTAGCGCAGAAATTAGAGCGGGGCCAGATGGGCGAGTGTCTCTAGCGTAGACAACTTTGGCGGGTTTCGATAGATCGATCTTGACAGTCTGCACTAAAGTCTGTAAGGCGTCTATCAAGGCGTCCGTGGTGGGGGCATTGGCAACGGAGGTTGCATAGGCCTCCCATGACGCTTCGAGCATTTCGCCGCGAGGATCGACGAGCTTGACTCCATTGTCCTTAGCGTTCAGACGCGTCAATGCCACACATGGTTCATCAGGTACGTTTGCGACCAACCTGTTCAGGGTTGTGAGACGCGGTGACCATGACGCCGATAGTCCTTCCATCGAGTTTCTTGCTACGCAGTCCAGCTAAAAGGCCGACGCGGAAGACGACAGAATCTAGTGTGCTCCCCCTAGTCCAAGATTAGGCACAATGAGAGGGAACCGGATAGGGGCCAAGACTCACAGGGTTCTGAATCCCGCCGTACCATACTGAAAGTGTAGCTCTGTTGGCTTTGGGTGAAGTTCAGAGAACTTTTTGATGGACTCGATATGTAGATCGGACATGGCGGTTGGAGAGAATGTTCAATGCAATTTCAAATGAACCAGGCGCACTACGCCGTTGCACAGCCGATCAGATGACCGGATATCTGTGTCACGCAACACTTCCTCACTCACCACCACGATGCCTTCTAAATCTCCTGCCCAAATCCTACTCGAGAAGGCCGACAAGAAAGCAAACTCCTCTGGAGGATGGTTTACTTCTTCCTCCACCAAGTACGAAGAAGCAGGCGATCTCTATCAGCAAGCTGCCAATTCCTTCAAACTTGAGAAGCTCTTCAAGGAAGCTGGAGATGCTTTCGCCCGTGAGGCAGAGTGCAGAGAGCTCTGCAAGGAGGAGAATGAGGCCTCCAATGCTTGGTGGAATGCTGCTAAGGCTTACAAACGAGGCTATCCCGATCGTCAGTCTCTTCGCCCAGACACGAGCACAAACTGATCTTCGGCCTCCAGTCGCCATTCAGGCATTGACCCAGACGGTCGTACATCTGACCAAAGCAGGTCGCTTCAGACAAGCTGCTGACAGAGAGAAGGAGATTGGCCAAATCTACTTACAGGAAAGCAACAACCTGCAGAAGGCTTGCGAGAGCTTTGAACGTGCTGGAGATTGGTACCAGCAGGAAGACGCTGCTGCGTAAGTATGGCATTACGATTTTTGCTTGTGTATTGGTGCTGAACTGTATCAGTACTGCCAACGCTTGCTTTAAGGACGCTGCCGACTTGCATGCAGAACTCGAGAATTATCCGCAAGCCATTGCCCGCTACGAGCAGGTGGCTGATCAGTCACTAACTTCCGCTTTGACGAAATACAGCGTTAAAGAATATTGGCTGAGAGCCAGCTTGTGCGCTCTTGCTCTTGGTGTAAGTCACATTTGGAAGATATTCCGGGCTTCTGGCTCAATCTGTCTAGGACACCGTCACGGCGAAGCGAAATATGCAGAAGTATTGCAGTCAGGACGTCACATTTAGCTCGACACGCGAAGCCAAATTCATCAATGTTTTGATAGAGGCTGTCGAAGGGGGTGACGTCGAAGCATTTACGGCTGCCGTGGTCGAGTTTGACCAAGTAACAAAGCTCGACAACTGGAAGACGAATATCCTGCTGAAGATCAAGCGGTCTTTCCAAGAGGAGCCGGGTCTCGTTTAAACATACTCATGCGCTATACTCAAGGACGGAACAATATCTACGCTTTCAGGGGACATTATCACAAATATAATTGTAATCTTTTATTGAACAACGGAGAATCGAGATGACGACGCTAGCTATTCTGAGTAACTTCCTCCCACAACTGTAGGACAAAAATAGAATGATCGAGAGCGACGTTTCCCAACTTGAAGCTGGCATACATATACAGAGTACACGTCGCTCGTTCACTCCTTCTGCCCGCTATGGGGCTCTTCTTCGCGGTCCTGCTGCGCGCCCTTCACTTTTTTTATGCTGCAGCTCTCGCGGTGAAGCTATTTTGGAAACGACAGACTGGCGTTTCCCCTCAACCACTCACTGCATCTCGTCGTCGATTACCCAAACACCTGGCGATCGTATTTGCAGTTGATCCATCTCTTCAGGAAGAGGTGGCACAAGATGTTTTGACGGAAAGTGTTGTGGACGCCGTCACATGGTGCCAGGCAATCGGCGTTCAAAAATTGACCATATATGAGGAAAGAGGTGTGTTTCATCGTTGTCCCTGGCTGCCAGTGGAATTGACAGGACCGCGAGCAGATTTACTTTCTAATTGCGTACCCACAATTCGCGATCGATTACATGTTCAAAGTGGAGAAGACTGTTCCACCGGGTCAGAGACCGAGTATCCACTTACCCCGCCGCCTTCCGACTACGCAGAGTCGCGGCCACTTTCTCCAGACTTCAGGTCAGAAGAAAGCACATTCCGTATCACTACTATACGCGTAGGAGCTTCGCCTTGTGGCGATGAACTGAGAAAGTCGAGCCCGACATTGCGGAAGCATCGAAAACAACGTGAAGCTACCTTGTTTCTTTCGTCAGGACCTTACCTGACTTGTCTTTCAGGGACGTCTGGTGACTCTGGTATCAGTGATATACTTGTTTGCTTTGCTTCGCGGGAATCGGCAAAGCCTGCGATCGCGAATGTAGCCCAAGATCTCGCAAGAAACGAGAGGTCTCGGAAATCCAGCCCCGCCTACGCAGACGGTCCATTTGAAATATCTGTACCTGAGTTAGGGCGACTACTTGAAGGTACCCTTCATCATCCCTTATTAGATATAACTAATTCTATTGTGTTTTTCAAATAGATGATGATGCGCTCTCTGCTCCAGATTTCATGATTGTTCATCATGTCGAGTCCCTTGGCTACGTCTCGAGACCTTTAGAGCTCCATGGTTTCCCTCCATGGCATATTAGATTGACGGAAATCTAGTGAGTTTGCTGTGGCTCCTTGCTAGTCTTTGCTGATATTCCTCTAGCCACAGCAAGCCCCACAAATCTACTGTACAGAAATGGCTTAGCCCACACTGGCCTCTGGCATTCCCACTAGACGAGAATACATTCCGAGCGTCACTGGATGAATTTGCATCAGCCGAGATGCGATTCGGCAAATAAAGCACCAGTCCTTTATCATAATGGTAGCCCAGTCACATCTAGATTCTGGCATTTAATATCAAGCGTACCCTCTTGGGACGAGCCTTGGGCTTTCATTGACCGGACCTCAATATTGGGACCCTTTAATTGGTGGAACCGTTGGGACGGGATACGTAAATTAACCGAAGAGAACGTCTTCTAATAGCTATTTGTAGAAGGTTCTGTCGTTAAAAGTAGAGATGACACGTGCAGATAACCTTTTTAATAGACGTGAATGGAGTGCGTGGAGACTAATCTCATATCTTTATTTTGAGCCATCCCATACCTAGTATCCTTCCAGTCCTTGCATTTACTTCCAGGATTACAGGGACACAGTGCTCAGTCTCAGAGTCGTTCTTGATTTGCGTAGAGTGCCTTTTTGCCGTGCGCATTGGAGACACTGTCTGGCAGTCTTTTGCTGGATTTCCTATGCGTCCTGTGGTGTAACATTGATGCTGTAGCGCCCTGCCAATCGACACACGGTGCAATGCTTCCGATTGGCACGTTCCCAGCTCAGAGTCGTAACAACGACATACAGATTACTTATTGGAAACCCGTGACCGCCTTGCTCTTCCCCCATCCGAGAACATAACCCCCGATGGGTCCTATATATATATGCCCTCGACGTGCTTATAAGTAGCTGGTCACTTGGACTTGATCTTCTGTTATAGACTCGTTTCACCCATCGAGTCCCCTTCCCTGCGCTGACTGAGTTATCATGCAATCGTCAGCGACTGACGAGGAAACGCCCTCCGTCCTGGTCGCTTCGCCGACCCGAGCCTTCACCGACCCTCAGAGCGAGCATGCTTTCCTGCCGCTCCATTCACCATACAAGAGGATCATCATTTTCTGCGACGGGTAAGCTATTCCGTTGTTGAAGCAAAGGGCACTGTATGACATCGTTGGCGACCCTGCATTCAGGACCTGGCAGGACGGCGTGACGAAACAGCGGTCTGAATACACGAATGTTCTCGTGAGTAAAATATGTCGACATGTTACGTTACTTCATCCATTTCGCTTGACCGTGTCATCTAGCGCCTGGCAAGGACCATCCATCGAGAGGACACAAGACCAGAGTCTGCTCACATACCGCAAGTTGTTTTCTATCAGTCGGGCATAGGATCCGCCAATAATTTCTACTCCGAGTATATTGAAGGTAATGAAGTCTCGTCTTATCATCTTGGTACTCTTTTTCATAACATGAACAGGAACCACGGGAGACTCCCTAGGTAGATACCCAACGTAGTCTTAGGTCTCCAGCAGCATCCTGACCATCTTCCAGCCGACAAGGTAGAAGAGGCATATGCATTCCTGGCTCAGTGTGTCTTTCTATCATCTTGCGGGATGAATTCCTAATCCATGTTTGGCCCATCAGCAACTACAAGCCTGGAGATGAGGTACGAATTCAGTGGTATGGTCTATCCCGCAAAGTCGCTAACTTGGTTCCTCAGATATTTGTCTTTGGATTCTCAAGGGTACGCCACCTCGTTACCTGTTCCTGAACTCAGAAGGAAAACAGTGCCTTTATCGCAGGGTGCATATACCGCCCGAATGATTGCCATGTTTGTCGTGCGTACTGTTCTATCGCCCCAGATCAATGCGTCTTTGACCCGGTCAATAAGGGGGAGATAGGTGTGCTCGACAGGAAGGATATGGACAAATTTTCCGCCATTTTTCTCGATTTTCAGAAATTAGGAAAGTCGAGTGATCCAAAGGGCATGTTGCTATATTCTCAAGAATGCACAAGCTCTTACAACTTCGTTCACAGAAAAGCAGGCACTGGAAGAGAAATTGGCACAATGGCGCAGCCCAGACGCTGAAGGGAAGCAACGTGTTCGTATGCGCAACGAGAAATTCTCGGTCAAGTATGCACAAAGCTTACAATGAGTTGAGTCAACACTAATAAGCCAAGATGCGTTGGTGTATGGGAGACCGTTGGGAAATTAGGCCTTCCAGAGGAAATAGCTGTGCTTCCGAGGAAATCCCAGAACATCTTCGGTTTTCCAGATCGAATACTAGGGGAGCATATTGAGCACGCATTTCAAGCCCTCGCTCTGAACGAAATGCGTGTGGATTTCGTACGTCTGCCCCATTTCTCGCGATAGGTCCTGTCAGAGAAATTTATCATCTCCAGGATTGTAATAGGTTCATTCAATCAGAAGCTGGGAGGGCTAAGCACCAAACCCTGAAACAAGTGAGGTAAACTGCAACAGCATGGAAATTGGTACTGACTTCCTGTATCTTCTGACTGCCTCTAGGTATGGTTTGCGGGATGCCACTCTGATGTACGCCCCCTTCATAATCGAACACGCAGACGAATAACCCCGTTTCTGGAAAGATTGGTGGAGGATATAAAAATCATGATCTGTCCGACCTAACGCTCATTTGGATGGCGGTTTGTCTGCCGTCTCTTTCCTGCTAGGAATCTGACCGGTAATTGTGGATTTCTCTGTAGGCTCAGATTGAAAGACTTTTGTACCTCGATTTGGAGTACTTGGAAAACCTTCTGCGGCCAGTTGCCGAATGGGGCACTCAGCAACCTCATAAGTATGGGATTAAAATTTTCGCTTGTATAGCAAAAGCTAAGGAGCTGACCATTTCCCTATGTAGTTCAAGAACGGGCATATTCATGCTTGCGGATGCCGTCCAGCGAACTCTGCCAAAGCAGCCTCATGATCCTGAAACCCATGAGTTCTTCCACGAATCTCTCAAAAAACAAAGCAACTTATCGGCGGCCGTCTTGGAGAAGCTCAACAATCCAGACTTTGTGGCACCTTTGGAACCACTGGAGGAACAGATGAAATCGAAATGGCCTTATGATCCCGACTCTCATCGGGCAAAGGCTTACAAGCAAAAGCTCCAGCAACAACAAAAGGACAGTAAGGTTGGGTGGGTCAGGACAATCTTGCGCTCAGTGTCGGGTTCCTCGAGTTCTGTCAGGGTGGCGGGATCTGATGGCAGTGTCACCGTGGAGTCTACAGAAAGGAGGCGCACAATCAAGAGTAGCATCGACATATTTAGTCTCCCGCGTAATTCTCAGCGCCCCCAAAAGAACTAAACCATTGGACGCTGAGTGCGTGCTCTGTGTTGGCAGAAATCCTGCTCCTTGAAATGGTTGTAACTTTATTTGAACCTGTGCAGTGTATAATATATATCTTCGAAATTCTTGAATATAGCCTAGTACAGCTGGTTTGCCACTTGTATGGCCTTTCGGTAAGTCACCTGAGCCCCGCCGCCCAAAATATCCCTTCACGCGTTCATACCAAAGTTGGAGCAGACAACCTGAGAACCATCCTCGATTCCTCTCACTGCTGAGTTTACCCCTAGTGACAACATTCGACGGTTCTCGATGCGTGGACAGGACCCATAGCAATGGCAGTGAAAGAGCTTGTGCAGCAGTTCGAAGCCTCAGGGCCTCAGTCTAGTCGACTGGGCCAAAGTGACCAAGACCAACCACCCCCTCGAAATGCTCGTTTCATCAAGCACCGGACTGTGCTTACCTCAAACACCCCACAGACGGTTGCCTCTAGTCAGGCCTCGCGGACCCGTAGCAGAGTTTCTTCAGGATCATCTGTCAATGGTTCTACGGCAATTCAAACTCCTACCTTCGGATTCGACAGTCATGAGGCTGCTGCAATCAAAGCTTCTGGGTCACAAACTTCTAGTCAGATAATCCATGCAGATAAACCTTCACTCGCCACGCTCGTCAGTACTGAGAACCTCTCGGACACTTCCTCCACCGCAGACCTTGACTCTCAAGAAGAACCGATAATTTGTTCCAAAGATCATACCTATCCCCCCGATGTCGTACAGACCTCAGATACACCTTCGACGAGTCATCCTATGAATTCTAGTAGACGGAGAAAAGGCTCCCACAAACCAATTCCGGCCCCGGTCGTGTTCTCCAGGGGTGCATACCCTCTTAGTCTTCCGAAGCTAGATGAATACCTTGCCTCTCTGCCGCTTCCACTTCGAGGCTCCGAGTGCAGTAGTTCTAGAGGAGGCATGTTTCCCCCTATGGATGCATTGACCAAGACAGGACGGTCGCTCGAAGACCTGGAAACGAATTATGTAGTTGCCCCAGCCTGGAGAAATCGTGTGTCAATCATAGGTGGTTCTATGAGTGCTTTGATTGGCTTATTGGTGAGGATTCACGCTACATTTGGTCCAAAGAGTCTCATCTAAGCGCTTTACTGGACGAATCAGGGTTCCAGTGCACTTGCTTCATTCTACAGCCTACAGGGCCTGATCAACACGGTGCAGGTGTTTGCTCTTATCCTGAGTACCATAGGTATGCTTTTTTGCTGGCCTTTGGAAATGTTCTAACTATCGGCCAATATAGCTCCTGTAGGTAATGTCCAAAACGTTGAAGAGAAGTGGCGGCAGCTCTTCCTCGGAACAATGTCAGTTTGGGCAGAAAGAGTCTTGCTCCTTTCCGACTAAATCATTCCCATAGTCCAAATATTCTGGCCCTGAATTTCGCGCCAGTCGTTGTCCAGTCCCTCTTGTTTTTGCTTCTTGTCATGGTTATTGGCGGCATTCTCCTCTACTCCTTTTACAGAATGACAACGCAATGCGACCGGTATACATCCGTGGAAGGCTTACAACAAATGGAATCCAGGAGTGCCCAGTGGGGTATAATTATCATCACTTTCTTGTTGCTTGTCCTCTATCTTCCACTGAGTACCATGTCTGTCCACGTACTTGTCTGGTCTCAGGAACTATGGGCCATACCCAATCCATACGTAAACGCGACCTCATTGCCTCCTGTAATACCTCCTTTGGGACCTCCAAATCAATATCGTGAACCTCTGGACTTTTGCTGGACAACAACCATGAAACGAAATGAGGTCAATTACGCACCGGTCGTCGTCGTTTTGTCTGCGATTGTTTTCTTTCTCGTGAGTAATTTGATGTGCACATTGAAACTCTTGACTAACGAGTCCTGAAGTTCGGGATATGGTTTCCTCTTAAGCTGCGCGATGTGATCAAGCGCTCCGTTCCTAAAGTAGACGAATATACCGAATTGGGTAGGCCCCGCAGCAGGGTGGATATGGATGGAGAATACCAGCGATTGCTGAATCGTGATCGCAATCCCTTTGCTTTCCTGTATAATGGTACGCAAGGTGTTATCGCTCATCAGCTCGACTCATTCACAGAACGACGTCAGGGTTTCGTCGTGGCTGGGGCACGTATATATCCACTTACCTTTATGCGAAGCTCAGCACTCTTGTGATCATCGCGGTCATTGACCCTGACAATTGTTTGTTCCGGTCTCTTTCTCGCACCACGGTGCCGATCGTCCGCCAGTCACTCTTGTTGGCATCCACAGTCGGATTTTTCGTCGCGCAATGCTCGTTCACTCCATTTTTGAATCCAGTGAACAATGCGAGTGAATGGACTTCTAGATTAAATTACATGTCTACTGCGGCAACAGCGCTTCTCGTCACTTTGAACATACCGGGGAAAGATATCATCAACTCCTACGTCCTCTATTGGTATGTTCTTTTTTGTCCATCTCTTCCACGGCTCTCATTTTAACGACTTAGCATTTACGTCATAACTTATGGACTCGGTTTTTGTGCGTTGTGCAAGGCTTCTCGCGGTATTTACGCTAAACTTGGTCCAAAGATTTTTCTTGCATCGATCTAAATTGGTCGCAGAGGATGGTCAAGAGTGAGTAAGGGACTCCCTGCTTGAGAATCCTCGCTGATCGTATGCAGAGTTGACAAGGAGGCTTGATTTCAGTGAGTCGAAACGCAGATTTCGCTCCTTCTTTTTATAACTGCCAAAAAGGCATCGATATATTTTCTCCTAGGTAAATCCTTGACTTTCTTCTACGGATGAACGATACCTGACGAGAAAAGATTGGACACCTCGTCATCCTCCATACACACCAAGAGGCGAATCTGGCAGGAGGCCGTGTCGGCGCTCCTGCTCACCGATCCAGAATCTAAGATACCACCAGACCAGCCTATGGCCTTCGCTGAAGCGCGCGACTCTGAATTTCCTCCATACCTATTAGACTTCAAGGGTACGCCAGGCGAGAGACACGTTGAGAATTTAAAGGTGCCTATTTCTCTTCGAATGAAATGACCTAGGACTCAAAGGAGATTCCTAGATCCTACGCGAAATCGGGTCCATTGCTTACCACAGAGCCGTTTCTCTCACTTCAGGCCCTGATTTCGCTTGGTATAGAAGTCTAGAGTCCACTATCCAGAAGAACTTCGTAGGGCCCGACAGCTACTGGAGGAAGTCCAGCAGTGATTCCAATACAACACATGCAAGTTGCTTCGGAAATGCTTGGTGGGTGCCATTTCCACCCACACTCGTCAGTAGATTTTATCAAGTGTACGTCTGAGCTATTGAGTGATAATTCCTCAGGTCATCCGGTACGACGAAGGGTCGTACGCAGTTCTCAGAGATGCTTGCGATTTGGAGGAGTATATTGCGCAGAATTCGAGGCCAGATATTCAGCGACGCCGTTACGTGAGGATGTCTCTCCGGGCATTGGAGGGGAGAGTTGTCAGATGGCCCTACGAACATATCCAGGTAACTGTCCATCCAGCTCACAATGCCAACTTGGGACTCAGTAACCTTCGAAGCCCGTGGGCTCACAATCTCAATTCTGGTGCTGCGGCAAGAGATACAAGGCGGTGACTTCCATGCGTTATGAATACGCTCTCCTCACCATCCACCGCCACGGGCATCTTGTGTGGCAGCGACTACAGATCGGCAGTGGTTTCGGAGTCCAACTCAAATACTCGAAGGATGTCATAACATCCGGCGAAATCATAGGCCTCACGGAAGACTATGACCTGACACCATCTTTAGCTCGATTTCTCGAAATCAACAGGGATCTCATCGACGAAAATCTCATGGACATCGAAGAAAGGCTGACCAATTACCGGAAGCATCACCGCAAGGAATGCCGTTGGAAAGTACATGTTATGACATATCGCTTTCTGTCCTTTGTTTATGACCATCCCCGCGACCCTGATGGAATGGCTCAGGCATGCCTTGATTTCGAAAGGGACCACCGTGTGCAAGACCTGCTACTGAACAACGTAGCCGTATTCAAGTCAGCTCATGCCCGCCTGGCAGCAGTCTCAACATCTGAGGCTGCTACTTGGTGGTACATTTTTTGGGTAGGATTTCATCAAAATCAGACATGGCCACTGTGCTCACACCTCTTAGGACGATCTATGGCGCCGTAATAACGATACAGTATCAGGATTACAGAAATATGCGTCAGATTTCTGCCCTTATTATAAGACCTCCATTGCCTATACCCCACTACCCCGCCCAGCATTGGAGTCATTCCTCACGCAAAGGGGCTTGCTTCGCAAGCGCCCACAGTTTTTTGATTTCTTCCACGCCGGGTTCTTGAATAAATTATACCTTCGACTAAATGACGCCGTTTTTAGAAGCTCCGGACAGGCGAGTTCTGGCACCAGTTCAGTCTTATTCTCGACTCATACGTCTTCTTGCTCATTAGGCAGTCATGTTCCACCTTGGGAGTGACAAACGCGAGTTTGACATGGAAGATATCGACATACTTACTCAAGGCCAGTCGTCCACTTTGGGCACTGGAGGGGGCACGGACCACAATGACTCCTGGATACGGATGCGACCTGCTTACAGATGGGAAGGTCTTTTAAGCGATCCTCCTCGCATACCGGGTCACCAACTACGGCGACATTGGCAAGCCAAGTTTGGTGCTTGGATGGGCTTGACTCCCTTGTGGAGATCTGGTGCAATCTCAGATGGGTTATCCCTGGATGTTGTTGTAAAGAATGGACGTTACGTGCTTATTGACGAAGATCAGGACACTACACACGACTAGGGATCATATATGATTTATTCGGTAATATATACGTTAATGTAATGGCGTCTACAATATTTTGGAATGGCTTCCCCAATTTCATGATCAATAACAATGCTCGAGCCTTGAATATTTATGTCAGTGTGAGCGCACGGTTGCACAGCCACACCCACCCATATGACTTCTGATCGGCCAAATTTAGTCACAAGCTCTCTCTTGACCAAAACCTGAGAATGCCCCGCCGCCCTCGACCTGCACATCGGCCTGCACCACGCGCAGCTACTGGACAACCCAAACTCAGCAGCAATTTGAATAGACCAAACACTGCTACAAAAGCTCGCTTTGCTGATCCGGAACCAGAGCACAGTGAGCAAGAGGATGCATCCGACGCTGACACTCAGGCTGGCAATACGTCTAGAGAATTTGAGGAGGGCTCTAGTCAAGACTCTATGTTAGACCAGGACTCAGACAGTGAGGGAGACAATGAGGATGCTGACGCACCACGCGTCGTGCAATGGGAAGACGACGAGGAAGAACAGTTTCTGAAGGTTCATAACGATGTCGAGGAGGATCCAACAAATTTGCCTTCTGAGGTGAGTACCTTTCGAGTGCTTCTTTATCTAGATGAACAATACTGAAAAGTACCTTAGAAATTTTTGAGGAACAGTATGGGACTCTTTCCCGAACTCAAAGCAACATACTCTGAAATTGAAACACACTAGATCTACAAGGCCTCCCACTAGGCGCACTACGTCGAGCCCAGCAAGCTCTTAGTCAAGCTGAAGCTGACATTTCTTCAAATTCTGAACCTTCGGACGACGAGGAGGAATCTGATAGCGAATCTGACGCTCATGATGGCAAGGTCAAGAGCCAGGAGAAAGTTGAATGGAGCACCAAACCTCGAAAAGACATCTCGAAAAGGCCTAATAAGCATGCGTAAGTACTATATCTTGGTTCTGACTTAATTTCACCTCAAAGCTTGTGCATGATTACAGACCTATGGAAATCAGTTCCAAGAAGCCGGTGACAAGACGGAGGACTGTTGTGGAAGTACCAAAAATTGTACGTGTATGGTTGTATACCATTCTGCCAGATGATTAATGGCAGCCTCATTATGAAGGTCCCTCGCGACCCGAGATTTCTACCTACAGCTGGACAGTTTTCCCCAGAGAAATTTCACAAGCAGTACAGTTTCCTGGCAGAAAGTCATAAAACCGAGCTCGCAACCCTGCGAGAATCGCTGAAGCGAGCACGCAAGCTCTTGTCGTCATCGCCTAGAGATCTGCGGAGTGAGAGAGAACAAGAAGTCGAAAGACTAGAGCGAGCAGTCAAACGCGCAGAGAGTATCGTGAATAAGGATCGCTTGGATCAAGTGGAAAGAGAGGCCATGAGCAAAGTCAAGAAGGACGAGCGCGAAAAGAGAGCGCATGGAAAGAATCCTTGGTACTTAAAGAAAGGTAAAATCCCCATCGAGTATGTGATGGAATGGGCGCTAATAGCTTGTCTGTGTCAGGCGAGAAGCACAAGCTGCTTGTGCAGGCTCGATACGAAGCACTGGCGAAAGAGGGTGGACAGCGAGCGGTGAAGAAGGCGATTGAGAAGAAGCAAAAGAAAGTTGGTCAGAAGGAGAAGAGGTCGCGACCATTCGCAAAAGGCGAGGAACCGCCAGCCGCTAAGCGAAGGAGGGTAGCTTAAGTACACCGTGGGATTGGGACAAAAATAGAAAAACATGATAATTTCATTGTCACTGGCGGAGCGCTTCATGCACCAACCCATGACCATCCTTTTCCGCTTCACCTTCTCTCTACAGTCCCTCTCCAATGTCCGTCCACACTGATCACTTCGACGCTGAGGACATATACAGAGGTGACCCACCTGGCCCTGATCCGTCCATCCATCTCTCTTCATCGGCATCGTCATCATCATCGTCTTCCTCGTCCTTCTTGCCTGCAGGTCGTCTCGGCGCTATTGCTACTAAAGTAGAGCACGCAATTTCAAGATGGGCAAGGAATGTCAGAGGAACCTCCTCGGTTGCCTCCGATGCATCGTCCGAGTCTTCGTCCTCTTCATCTTCCTCGTCACGTTCGTCTGTAGTGACTTTGACCAAGTCTCAGCTCGGAAGAAGGAAAAGACGGCCTAGCGTTTCCTCCTTACGTTCGACTCATTCCGAGCGTGAGATTGCTGCTCGAATCACTCGCCTGAAAGCTCTGGAAAAGTCGAGGCAAATTCCTAGAGAATTCGGATTATATCTACCTCCTTCTATGGCTCCACCTGCCCTCCAGCTGTTGAATCAAGGCGATCATGGAAAGGTCCATGCACAGGACCAGCGTATTATTTGGACGACTTCTTTGCCATTGGTCATAAATCAGCTTGACCTGGCCATCCGCAGGTCTGCCAGACAGCGTCGACTGCGTGGAAAGCAAAGGGTGTCTGCAGACGACAATGCGATCGGAGAGACTTCCGCAGCTTTCCTGCCTGCGCTAACACCTTTGCGATACAGAGGATCATCTGCTCCACCGTCCAATACACCTCCGACGCCGAGTAATCGCAGACTGAAGAAGGGTAAACGTCGAGCTGCAGCAGAGCTGGCTATACCTCGTACACTGGCACCTGATGTCTCCCAGACGAAGCCCGAGGCTTGGTTCTTGGATGTGGCCAATCCCACGTGGGCAGATCTGAAAGCCATCGGGAAGGTATGCCCCATGATGCTGCTTTCCAAACTGCTTCTTATGGATTGCTGTTAGCTGCTGCACATACATCCACTGACTCTTGAGGACATTCTTCAACAAGACCCAAGGGAGAAGCTAGAACTTTTCAACAAACTTGGTTATTACTTTATATCTTTTCGGGCGATTGAAAGCCAGGCTACCAGGGAGAAATTTCGTCTTTCTGATTCCTCTGGGAATAAGTCAACAGTTGATGATGGATTCATTGGTGCTGCGAATGTTTATCTGACAATATTCAAGGACGGAATATGTTGCGTGCGTCTGTCTGCGTTTTCTATATCCAGTCATCGCTAATGATTGGCCCCAGTTTCACTTCACCGACATATCAGGTATATGATATCCAGCCTTCAAGTAACAGTTCCCTCATCCACTTTGATTGCAGAGCACACAAACCGCGTCCGGGACAGGCTCGCCTTATTCGACCAAGTTATGAACAAGTCTTCTGGTCTGTTTCCTTTTCATCTTTTCAATCTTACCACTAACTATCCCTCAGACTGGATCACCCATGGCATTCTCGACTCTATCGTAGACTCATTCTTCCCCTTTTTGGAAGAGATCGAGAAAGAGGTCATGGCAATCGACCACATCGTTTATGCGGGAACATCAGAGGTTCCGCCAGCGGGACTCGATATAGACCTTAGCGATCCTGTCTCGAAGCCTGTGGTGAAAGCAGACACGCTCCCTGAAAAAAGCACGGATACGCCTCCTTCCTTCAGAGAAAAGCTTTCGTCTGCCTCGAAACTACGCGATTCCTTTCGTCCACGCTTTGCGTCTCCTCGTCTGACTATCCGACTCTTGTTCCGCCGAGCCAGACGTCATGTATGTCATGCTTGGCAACGTCTCTGGGTCAAGCCGGAAGCTTCTCCTAGTCCAATTCAGGTCAATTTGAGGCGCATGGCGAGAACCAGGAAACTCGTTACAGTTCTTAGTCGTCTTCTCGCTGCCAAGTCAGAAGTCATCGCTCGGATTCGGAAACGTCTGTCGGTGGCTGCTGTCGGCAAGCAGCTGGGAGAGGACCTGGAATTGTCCATTTACATGGGCGACGTCCAAGGTAAGAACCTCGCTTGCTCTTCCTGCATGTTCTCATGGTCAACTTCGTCACAACAGACCATATTTTAACCTTGCAGCATTCTTTGGCTTACTACGAACATGTCCTCAGTCAGTCACATCCGACTTACCTCTCGCAAATACGGTCAATGTCGGAAACATCGAAGACTGGCGCGGACAAAAAACTATTGTATCTTACTTGCGTTACGGTCTCGGTCTTGTGCACGCAGACCCTCACAGGTAAGCCCTTGGCTCCGTCTACAACGGCTTGAGGACGACTCACTGTCTGGCACAAAGGTCTGTTCTCCATGAACGTTCACATACCCCAGAACCAGCGAGCCTCAGGGCACCCTTTCAACTGGTTCTTCGTTATCTTGGCATTAGCCGCGCTCATTATCTTTTCTGTGCTCCATCTTGTACGCTACTGGTATAGAACCGCCAAACGACGTCACGGACGACTTCTATGACCTGCTACCATTATGCATTTGTATCATCTAACTTCACTCTTGTGACATCCTGATACCATTTAGATACCTTCCACCCGGGATAAAGTCCTTATGATTTCCAAAATACTGGTACAACCATATTGTAAACAAGTAGAACAACATATAGATCCAGCATTACATATATTACAGATAGAAACAGAGGAGAGGGCATAGCGGTCATGAGGATTCGTGAATAGGTTCTAGGTCTCTTTTAAGACCTTGCTTCGAGAGAGCGTCATTGGCTTCTGTTAAGGCTTCGTGAACTGCGGGATGTATTTCAATGAATGCAATGTGGCATGTCAAGAATACATACGGACCTTTTTCCTGGAATAAAGCTTGCTTCTGTTCGAATTCCTTGAACGTGGCATCGAGTATACCACGTTGCCTGCGTATGGTTTCATCGATCCGCTGAAGATGATCCGTTTCAGAACGCAAGTGCTCAAGGCCTTCTTTGACTTGCAAATGAAGATTTTCGAGCCCGGCGATCTGCTCTAAATATAGGACTCTAACTTCGTCCCATTTCCCTGTTGATGAGATAAACATAGGTCATAATGGTGATTCACAAAATTCCAAACACACCTGAAGCCTGGGCCTCACGAGCGGCGGACGAGTATTTAGAGAACTGGTTATCTAGTTCATTATTATCTGCCCAAGAAACTGTCTTGAAGTCGCCAGTGCTGTTGCGTTTGATGCAGCTCGGTCTCCTAGAAAGCACGGGACGGAGAGTGGACTCTGACGCAGGTTCAGAAGGTCCGGCTTCCACAGATGGCTGCTGTCGAGAGACTGGCTCAGATGTCAAGGGCTCAGGAGTTGAATCCTGCGGTTCACCTGGTGTTTCCAAACCGTATGATTCTCGTTGAGACAGCAGTAAGACGGGAAGTGGCGGAGGGGAGAACATCTCGATGGGATTAGGCGCTGAAGGTGAAGGAGTCCCTCTTTCTGACTGCACAAGTCGTGGTGGTTGTATGACAGGCAGTGGCTTGTCCAGCAGAGCTCGTCTGGCAGCTGTAGACGATTCTGGGTTTGTTATTGACCTCTGCAAAGGTTGCTTGGACGATGACGATGGTACATGACGAGTAGAGGAGGCTCTGACGATGGATACTTCGTGCATTCCAGATGTAATTGGCCTGCGGGAGAGAGAGTTGGCATTGGCACGCTTCTGCTGTTCACGGAACCACTTTTCCATTTCCTTGACTCGAAAATCCTGTGGAGCAATAAATGTTTGGAAAACGAAGGTGTCTCCCTTTGAGGACGTTCTCGCAATAGGCAGAGTGGTCTTGGCCATCTTCTGGCACTTGCGTATCATCCTGTCCTTCAGATGCCGGATTTCCATGATGCGCTCCCAAGAGACAGAAGGTTTCTTAGACAGCTCGTATGTCTCGAGCTTCAATAATTGTTCATACATAGAAGCAGTCCCTGGAGGAAGCAAAACCTATATAAATTGCTTAGACGGGAAAGACCATGGGCCGGGAAATGAAAATCAACCTTCAGTTCATCTGGGGTATCGGTTAGTTGGATATATCGGCTGCCTTTGGGTGTGCCGGGGACATAAGGTTCGAGTTGTCCACGCACCGGACTAGTGCGGAGGATGTCAAGGGAATGGGAGGGACCATGAGACATGGAGCGGAGAGGAAGAGTGGGGAATCCAGCAGCGGAGCGCACTTTAACGGAGAACCACACAAAGCTGCCATCTTAGACAGACTTGAGTGACAGTGACAGTGACCGCTGTGAGAGTGTTACCCGGGTCGGCGTTCATTCGAAGCGCGAGCGGACTGTGCGGCGCTCTCTCCTCCATGCCATGGCGTCGTCCAAGGCAAAGTACGAGGCATTCCTCATAAACAATGTATCCACCATCTCCACCCTCGAATCATCTTTGCGCTCTATCACCTGGTTTCTTCCCGGTCGTTTCAAGGATGCTGAGCTCGCCTCAGAATCTTGTTAGTCTGTTCTCCAGTAATTGTTGACGTGATTTTGAAAAAGACTTTTACCAGTAACGTCCCTATTGAACCTCATAAGCATGTATCATGATACACTTCTAGCTCGTGTTGTCAAAGCCAATCCTTCATATCGACCACTTATTCCCACCTCTTTGCATACCCGGTTCACGAAAGCGTGGTCCGACAAAGACTCACTCTACAAATGGACTTCTCGCGTCCTTCAGGTCATAAACTACACCGAACTTGTTGTCGAGATGATGTTGAGACGAAAGGTTTCTGAAAAAGCTAGATGGAGGACCGTCATACTCATTGAGACGATCAAGTCAGTATCTTGCGATTTCTGCCATCTTAGGGAACTGAGCCTCTCTCCAGAGCGTCTCTACGCTTGTTATTACTGAAGATAACTCGTAGACCACTTCTCTCTCCACCTATCCCTGAGAGAGAGTTCGATCCCACAACCCTTCCGCCGTCCAGTAATTCTACGTCTCCAACCTTGGCCCCTTCTTCCGCTCCTGCCTCCCCTCCAATGACCCCCGAACATCTTCGTAACAACCACGTTCCGCTTGAACCTCATCCATTGTTGACCCCCTCGCATTCTGACGTTTCACCTGAAGAGTTTCTCCTTCCCAAAGCTCTGACTACATCCTCGGTCAAGCCCTCTCTTACCTTAATAAGAACCCTGTCAGGTCCAGGCGAATGGTTGGCGGAGGTAGTTTACATTCTGAGGCCTCTAGTGTATGGTATGGACCGAACATCTATATCACTATATCTTCAAAAGCTCATCCCTCTATATAGCTTGCTTACTAGTCGCTGACAGAAGAAAACCCGAGCGTTCTAACCGTGCGCTCGTAACTGCCCTAATCATGGAAATGATTTCGCGCCAGCTGCGACGAAATCCACCTCCATCTGCATCTCTTGAGAGGTCAGAGTATGCAAGACGGGACAAAGACATACTATGGTACCTCTTGCGTGGTTCAATCTGGGAATCGTATACGCGGTATGTGCAATCAGTCGCCTTGTTGTTTACACGAATCTCACTTTTTTCTACAGACCGAAATTGGAGTCGTTGGTTTCTGCTACCTCGCACACTCCTATACTGGGTCTGTTTGGCGCTCTTTTGAAAGACTGGATTCCCCTGATCGATGATTATTATTATTGTGAGGAAGTCGACTTGCCTCACTTTGAATGTCACTGATCGTGTTTCCAGATACCGCTCCTTAACTTTGTATATGCTGTTCTTCTAGTCGCAGTTGTATAATTATCATGGTATTTCTTGGCCAGCTCATTATCGTCATCATGCGGACGTCGTCCTCGTCGATCTTGATGCATTGGTACGTAAATTCACATGTGACAAGATCGAGGAAATGCCCTGCATCTGGTACACCGTGTCCAACTATTTAAGGAGGTCGAGTTCCATTTGACAGCATCCCACATCTTTCTCTTTCTTTACACAATGTCAGAGCCCCTCTCTCTGCCGCTACCACCCCTCCGCCGTGTCGTCACCTCTCATGACGCCGACGGTAAATCTATCATCCAGTCCGACGTTGAATTACCCTCGGAAGTAGGTGCTCTCGTGTATACGATGTATGGTCTGCTGATGAATTTGTAGGATATGGAGCAGGTCAAAGGTGCTCGATCCGCATCTATCTGGATTACTACCGACTCTATACCGACCAATGACAACAACAAGAGGTATGATTGAGATTCTTAATAACCTATCTTTGCTTAGTCTGCACTAGTGACGATGGCGGGAAACGCGGGATCGACAATCCCTCAAATCTAGATCTCGTCCACCCAACCGGGACGAACCTACGCTCCACTGATCTGGCGCCTCTGGCCATCACTCCAATGGTAGGATCTTCCTGCCAATCATTACTTGCTGATAAAGATTGTATGGCAATTTGCCGTAGCACCGCACCAGCTCGTTGGATTACAATATTCTAGGTGCGCCTTTCAATTCTTTGCTACATAATTCGTAAACCTTAGGGAGTACATGTTTAGTCTCAGGGGAAGTCATACTCATAAATGAAGACGGGACAGAGAAGCTTTTGAAGAACCCGGGCGATGTCGTCATTCAAAAGGGAACTATGCATGCATGGAGAAATCCATCTCAAGACCAATGGGCAAGATGGGTTACGGTCCTTATTGCGGCAGATCCCGTAGTCATTAATGGAAAGCAACTGGGTCCTGAATTCAAACTCTGAACGTCAATTGGAACGAGATCTTTATAATGGCAGACTCCTGTGGTCGGTCCGGAAGACCGACTTCGTTGGGTAGAATACACTTGACCTCTTATATCGTCTTAACATTGTTTCTATTTACTGGAAGTTAACGAAGATCCCGCCATCTACAATTAAGGACGCCCCAGTCACGTAGCGTGCAAGGTCGCTCGCAAGGAAGACCACCGGTCCTGCAATGTCTTCAGGCGCTTTCAATGAGAGTCAAGTCCGGCCCATTCTGCTCTGTGAGTAAAAACAACTTACTCCCAAGTCTTCCCAGAAGTGTACGGTTGATCATATATTCGCGTTTCGCCGTGTCCTTTAGATCTTCTTTGTTGATATCTGTGGCTATCGTCCCAGGTAGAATGGCATTTGCTCGAATACCGTACTTTCCCAAGGCGACGGCGCAGTTCTGCATCAAGTTAGTGATAGCGGCTTTTGTTGGCCCATAATGACTTGAAGGAGCATACAACGAGATATCAGAGTACAAGAAACGACAGTTCCCCGTGAAGTCTTACCATTGTTGTGCACCTCCAAGAAAACCGGAGATGGAAGATATCGCAATGAGCGAACCCCCTTGCGGAACTTGCTTTTCCATCTGAACGGCAACCTCTGTAGCGAGTTTCTATATCAGCTCAAGGTCCTTGGTTTCTCCTGCTGATTAACCTTTAACGATATAGAATGTTCCATCAAGATTCACTTGACGTGTCCGTTCCCAAGTCTCTATAGGCATCGTCAGGAAGTCTGAGAAGGGACAGATTCCGACATTGGATACGAGGACGTCTATGCGTCCAAACTCCTTCACACCGACCTCCACTATCTTGTGCAGAGCTGGGAGTAAGCTCAAAGGGATTCAAGTGAGTTATTACGCTAACCTCTTTGGACGTGTTAAGGAGTGCGATGTCCCCTGGAATAATGACAGTTCGGACCCCCTTCTCCTCCAAGTCTTTCTTCAAGACTTTGATTTCTTCGGTCGTGATCTCATCCCCGAGGTAATGCAAAATCAATCCCGATGCTCCTTGCTTTGCGAATTCCACAGCACTGGATATGGCACCGCATTGACTTGCTAAACTTAAATCAAGTTCTTTGCTTACCATGCTCGGCCAATTCCTCTGGATGCACCAGTGATGCACACGATCTTGCCAGGCGTTAACGACATGGGAAGAATTCAAGACACTGATATGGCTCATGCACATAGCCGGGCTTGCTTTTTCTTATATTCAGATCTAACCCTGCATATGTTCTTTTCATATGACATTGAAATTAGAGCCGGACCGTCAAGCGAAAGCTCTGCGGCCCGTCAGTGCTTCGTTCTCTGCGCTTCCCAACGTCACCGGGCCATCTCGTTCACCACGCGAGTATGGGGTATCATAGGGACAGGCGGCGAGAAGAAGAGCAGCTAGCTTATCGGATCCTCTCATCACTGCCATCACTATCTCTGCGCTTTCGCCACCTGAGCTTAACCTAATCATGCCTTCCGCAAAGATGTGAGTGTCGGCGAGAGATTCTGATAGCTTGAAGGCTGAGAATT
Organism: Gymnopilus dilepis; assembly: GCA_002938385.1. Lineage (NCBI taxonomy): Eukaryota > Fungi > Basidiomycota > Agaricomycetes > Agaricales > Galerinaceae > Gymnopilus > Gymnopilus dilepis. The sequence continues at coordinate 48,445 of NHYE01000443.1, forward strand.
TCGGTCTTCAGATATTATGATTCTGATGCAGATTTGTCTCTCCTGAAAGACAAGCAAATCGTTTTCCTTGGGTGAGTTGGCATTAATTGTTAACTCCAGCTTCTTTTCATATTTCCACCCCAAGGTTTGGCAACCAGGGAGCAGCTCAGGCCCAGAATTTGCGTGACTCTGGCATTCCGAACGAGAAAATCCTGATAGCAAATCGAGCAGACTCTTATGCTGAAGACGCCAAGTCAAAAGGTTTCATTGTTGAGCATGATTTCGAGAAAGCGGCTGTCGTAGCAGATGGTGAGTACATTCAGCGATGTCCGCCTTTCTTGATCCTGGTGGCTAAGATTCCTTCTGCAGTTGTGTTTCTTCTCATTCCAGACCAGGCCCAACCCAAAGTGTTTAATGAGAAGTTTGTGCCGAATTTGAAGGCAACTGCCACGATCGTGATTGCCAGTGGTTACAACGTCTTCTTCAAGCGGCTTTCATTCAACCCTCAGCAAGACGTGGTCATGGTGGCACCCAGGCACGTTTCCAGCATTCTTTGGAAGCAGCTCATACATTGATCAAGATTGGTCATTCAGAATGATAGGCAGCTCTGTCCGCTCTCTCTACCAGAAAGGCAAAGGGTATCCTTGCTTCGTTTCGGTGGAGCAGAACGGGACCGGTGCTGGACTGGCTATTGCTCTGGCACTTTCACGTGCGATAGGTGCAACGAAAGCTGGTGCCATTGCGTCCTCGGCATATGAAGAGACTGCCATGGACCTGATGGCAGGTAATGTGCCAGATTGTCGATATATAAACCCCTGACTTATCGAGGGACAGAACAAGCTCTATGGCCAAATATTATAATGCTCTTCCGGTGAGGATGCCATATTGTACAAAATAATTGTATCGCTGACAACTGTTTTCTTTAGCGAAGCATTCAGTGTCCTTAAAGAGGCGGGGTGCTCTGATGAAGCGTTGTGCTATGAGATGTACTTGACCTTCCAAGCTTGTCGTTGAATATTTCATAACATCTTCCTAGGTGGATGTCCAAAGAGCCCGCTGAAATATTTGAACGGGCAGCTGAAGACGGGTTCATTGGCCAGGTACTGCTCGACGTACCGACGATCGAAAGAGAACCCTATTAACAATGCTTCTAGTTGAAGCACCATTCAATTGTATCGCAATATGGCCAGCTCAAGGGTGCACTTTCATTGGACGGAGCTGCAACTCGTGCGCACTTCAAAGACGTCCTTTACAATCAGGTCAGGCATTCCATATCGTCGAGAGTAGTTAACACACTCAAGTCTCGTTGACTAGATCCTGAACGGGAAGTTCGCGGACCATTTGTCCAAGCTTGAGCCGGACCTCGAAAAGGATGATCTGCAAAACCCCTTGAATCAGTTGTATGCGAAAGCGGAGGAGAGTGAGCTTGTCCAGGCAGAGAAGAGGGTGCGGGCGCGTTTGGCGGATCTTCTCAACGATCAGTAGATAGTTGTGTACAAGCGGGCCGGTGATAAAATAGTTCGCCGGACCATCTTGTAAACAAGCATAAGCAGAGTGACTTTTTCGACTTGCATCCTTGTCACGGCCCATACCCCTTGCTTTACTGACGATGGCTTCACCGAACGGCAGGATGGAAATTGACCGCTCTCCTAATCGACACTCGTAAGTAGCATAAATAATGTCGCTTCACTTTTGTAACCTTACATATAGTCATGATAGGTCTCGCAACCTGTCGACAGACACCCTTCGAACACGACGCTCTCACAGGTCAACTTCCAGAGACCGCGAGAGACGGGACCGCAGGAAGGACAGGGACGATCTTGACGAGCGTCGCCATAGCCGTGACAGAGGTAGCGACAGGGGCTACCGCGATCGCTCTCGAGATAGACACAGGGACCATGACAGGGATCGAAGACGCGACAGGGAAGGAGACAGAGGGCACCGTAGTGGCAGGCACGATGGTCATGACAGTAGGCATAGCCGTCGTGACCGTGACCGAGACCGTGAAAGAGATAGAGATGACAAGGATAGGGACCGCAGGCGTAAGCGCGGAGATGATTACGACGGCTCAGAGCGGGACTACGATGAAAGAGCCAAGCGTAAGAGGTCCGAAGTCCTCGATGATGGCCCTCCACCTCGAAGGGATAGCCCACATTCCGTCCGGTCGGGTGATCGGCGAAGGAGTGACAGACCTCCCCTTGATCCCAGAGATGAATTTGACGACCCACGAAGCAGGAAACAGCGCCAGAAGTCAGTCGATGATGAAGACCGTCTTAGCAACAAGAGCCCGCCTCCTCCTGGAGTCAGGTAAAAATGCCACTTAAACCCTGTGATACTCTTACTTACCTCGATCTAGGCGCGCTTCCCCCACATATGAAGAACCTTTCAATCCTGATGAGCCCAAAGAAGATGACTCCGAAGCACGATCAGTCTTTGTTTCGCAACTTGCTGCTCGCTTGACTGCTCGAGACTTAGGTTACTTTTTCGAGGACAAACTAGGAGAAGGGACTGTAATGGACTCGAGAATCGTTACCGACAGATTGTCCCGCAGATCCAAAGGGTATGCACTGTCCTTGTTGCATGTGCGATGGGCGCTTACATTTCCAACCGTTTAGCATTGGTTACGTTGAGTTCCGCTCCATTGATCTTGTTGAAAAGGCCCTTGCACTGTCTGGCACAGTGGTAATGGGATTACCTATCATGGTGCAACTGACCGAAGCGGAAAGGAATAAGCTTCATCCTGGCGATGGGCAAGTAGTTAAAGGGCTGTGAAATGATTTGAAAGCTAACCAACTCTTGCAGGAGCCTCAACCTTCCGCCTGGCGTCACATCCTCCCATGGATCAATGCAGTTATATGTTGGCTCTTTGCATTTCAATTTGACGGAGTCCGATATCAAACAGGTTTTCGAACCTTTCGGAGAACTGGAATTCGTTGATCTCCACAGAGATCCCATGACTGGTCGCAGCAAAGGTTACGCATTCATCCAGTAAGTCTATCCCCAGTCGTGAATACATCATTTCATATCTGCTTAGGTATAAGCGAGCTGAAGACGCCCGCATGGCTCTTGAACAAATGGAAGGTTTCGAACTGGCCGGTCGTACTGTAGGTCTTCCCCTTAACAATCCATTATGCTAGAAGACTCATCGGTATTCTGCAGCTCCGTGTCAACACTGTCCATGAAAAAGGCACAGTTAAGTACACTCAGCAAGATTCTCTCGACGAAGCTGGCGGTGCGTTTCCTTGCTTTGTCTCCGTGAAATTGGCTAATCCCTCTATTTCTCAGGCGGTAACTTGAACGCTGCATCTCGTCAAGCACTGATGCAGAAACTTGCTAGGACTGAAACCGCTCGTGCTCTTCCAGAGCCAGCGTGAGTAGTTGTGCATCAATTACATCAGAGAGATGATTGACGATCATATTTAAAAGGCCTAAGCCGAACATTCCGCAGACTATGACGTCTCGCTCTGTCCTTTTGAAGAACATGTTCAACCCTGAGGAGTGCGTCCCTCATACCTGTATTCTTCGTTTTTACTGACGTTCATGCTCTGGTTCACCAGGGAGACGGAACGCGATTGGGACAAGGACCTTGCTGAAGATGTCAAAGGTGAATGTGAAAGCAAATATGGGCCAGTCACAGCCATCAAAGTTGAAAAAGACACCCAGGTGAGCTTTCCTCCCTTCCCACCGTGTACAAATTAACATCTGCTGCCAGGGCGAGATCTATGTCAAGTTTGATGCTGTCGAGAGTGCAAAGAAAGCCGTCCAGGGCCTCAATGGGCGTTATTTCGGGGGCAGACAAATATCTGCTGTGTTCATCTCAGACGCACTCATGCAGGCTCATATTTAGGGATTCTCAGCGAGTTCAGAAAGATGCTGGGACACGACAGGCAGAACATATTCTTACTGAAATCCTTCTTTCTGCTATACAGATGACATAAAAGCCAACTTCGTTTGATGCATTCTCTTTCACGATGTTGTTACATCTCAATCTTTGTAATGTCCAGATCTCTCTTTACACAAAGGACCCTTGTCCTAGTGTTTGAAAGCGACAGGCAGGTTGTACACAGCTGCATCACCAAATCTGACTGCGCTTTTACTTCAGAATGAATTCCTCGTTAGATTATCCACCAGAGTAATAAAAAATCTTGCCATCACAGACCTTGGGGTTTGCAAGGAGCGTATGGTTTAGAGCTTGACTCGGACTCTTGCTCATCAAAATAACTAACTAATACATGTAGGTGCAAGTGATGTCGTGACAATACAGGTCCAGGCTGTGTAAGCTAAAGCACATGCCCTAGTACATATAACGGAACGAGAGGGACTTAGGACCATCAGCCAAAGCCTCGGTCTCAACATCTGCTGCCGTAATGTCGACATTCTGGATTCTGTTCCTGCGCCTGTTCTCAATTCTCATGTATATTCCAGTACTGGATCAGTTCCAATTAGTCAAAATCACCATAAGACACATAATCTCCGAAAATACCTTGCAACTAGGAGAAGACATAATCCTCCAAACCCAGCTAACAAGGTGATTGAGAGGTAAGTCTGCAGTTACTTTGTCTAACCACATACCAGATGTGGCAAGTGCTGTAGTGGCCATGATCAGATATTACCGCAACTGTTCAGGACAAGGATATGAGGACCGTACCTGGTACGTATTTCGGTTCATCTTGAGCTCTGAAGACGTTCGTGGAAATAAGACCGGCAGAGTTAGCGATAGCCACTGGGTGACTCTTGTGTTAAGACTACATCTGATAAGCACGTAAGAACAGAGCGAACCCATTACAGCTGCTACGACAGCACGTCTAGATTCCTGTGGGGTGTTGTTTGAATACCAGGCACTAACAAGAACGGACGGAGCAAAAGCCTGCAAACAGTTGAATTGGGATCTGCTGAGCGGAAAATGAACGCACCCCACTAGTCAATAGAAAGCATGCGAAATACGCCACTCCTCGATGTGCCAGTGGGTCGATGGAGCCAAGTATTATGAAACCTGTCAATCCAATTGCAAGTGCTATGCAGCTACAACGGACTTGTCAGTCCTTGAAGTCAACGACCATGAACTCGAAGTGCCGACTGACATGTGCATCGACCGTTCTCGAAAATGGTCTGACGAAAACGTCAGCAGTAATAATGCAACGGTGCCTGCAATATTGGGTGCCACCGTCAGCAGGTTCGTGCGTACAGTGGAATACCCAAGGCTTGCAACTATCTGCGGCAAGAAATTATTGACGCTCGCGAGAGGAACACCAAACGACAAGCTAATAAGTGCCCAAACCCTGCTCTCTTCAGTCAATGTATTGCGAAGTTAATCGTATTAGTTACATGTACGCACCAATACATAGGATCTGCGAAAGGGCGGAAAGCGTCTCGGATGTTTAGCTCCTCATTAGCTACAACCGATGAATCCGCGAGAATTCTTGCGTTAGCAATAGCCTTCTGACGCTCAGTCAACTTCTTCCAAGTCGAAGGTGACTTTGGCAACCAAAACCAGGCAAAGATAGCGAAGCAGACGCTGCCACCGCCTAGATAGCACAGCTCAGTCGACGGAGCACCGTCAGGTTTCCCTAGAAGACGTGCCTTCTATCCAAAATAAAAATTGCCATGAATGGTACCTCGAATGGCGAATATGGAAGACACCATAAGCAATAAGTCCTGCGAGCGATATGGTCAGTCGAGAGCGCAACTTCCATTTATTGATCCTACCTGAAAACGCCCCAGAGATAGAAGCAGCGGCTGATAACAACGTCAATACTTCCACAAGACAGTGTGTTGGCTTTCAAATACCGTAGAACAATCCCACACGCGAGGCAAGTTCATCACGCTTGTAGAAGGTCGAGAGATAGAAGACAACTCCTGGCAACATCGGCGACTCGAATATGCCCAGGAAGAACCGTATGGCAAAGATTTCTTCAAGGCGCTTCAAATTTTTGGAAAAGGAGACAACACTAAAAAACTTGACAAACCCTCAAAATTCTTCGCGGCACCGGCCAACAAAGACATGGAACCCTGATAGTATAGAGGGGATGATCATCGATACTGGCATAAGAGAGTATTCAATTGTTTTTGACGCACGAAGCCGATCATCATCAGAGGAAGAATTCGAGACGCAGAAAATCTCTTCACTAGGATAGAGATCGGTGTACCAAAGCTGGAACACATTCCTTAAGTGCGTATTTCGGAAAGGCAGACAGCTTCTTACAGGCAAAAAGGCACCTGAACGACAAAATCCCGCCAGTCAATGCGACATCATGAAATCTGACACGAAAGCAGACTCACGTAGAAGACCATGACAAGAAGGTAGTACTGTAGCCAATGAATTAAGATAATGTGTGAGACAGGTTGAACTTCATCCTGACCTGGTTACCTGTTAAGTGGATATCCTGCGAAGTATGAGCCTCTTCGGTTCCACTGGCAATATGCAGGAGAAATACCTTGTCCCAACCGTCGGTCTTCGCGTTTCCTACATTGCCTTTATCCAATGCATTGCACAAGTACCTGCAAAGTCCCGCTGTACCGTGACGACGGCGCAATGCAACTGGCGAAATTCAACCTACATGAACGCCAGCGGAGGTAAAAGGTTCCAATCGAAGATGCGACGGAGACGCGCTTCTTCCTCAGGAGAAACATCCATAGCCTCTAGCCTTGTAATAGCATACTTCTGGTCAATGCTTTCAGGACTTTCCACTTTCTGGTCAGAGGCGGAACCGGTCTCCATGGTGGGCTCTTCAGAAGTATGATGAAAGCTCACATAGGTTTATAAATCGGGCTTCTATCTCCTGCATCGAACCCCGTTAGACTTAGAAGGTTCCAAGCGATCTTCACGGACATGCGCCCCAACGCTCGTGAGCAGACCTAAACAGCTGGAGTTAGAGGTAGGCTTCCATCGCTTCGCTCGGAGACGGACCGCCACCCCGTGGTCATCTGGACGCCAAATGATGATAACGATAAATAGATAGATTTTGAGTAGATAGGGTCCTTCACTTACTTTACTCAACAAGATCCGCAAGATGTCCGTCGAAAAGATCAATTCCAGCAAAAACAAGACCTTTGAGCACATTCTTTGTGAGCCCAAGTCGAGTTATCGTCACTGGAATGGCTTCTGACACGACAGGAACCTAGCACACGCCACGAAAGTGCCAGGACTTATTTTCCTCAGTGGTCAAGTCCCAGCGGACGACACCGGTAGCATTGTGCGCGGAGGAATTCAAGAACATACGGTAAGAGTTTCTGTCGTCAGGTTTCTAGTCGCGTCAATGACTGCTTGTCAGACGCAATGTATCAAAAACCTTGGAAATGTGTTGGAAGCGGCGGGATCTTCATGGGAAAAGGTAGTCAAAGTTAATGTCTATCTGAAAAACATGGACGACTTCGCTGCAATGAATGAGGTTTATGAGAAGGTATGCTTCAAGCCCAAATCTTCATATAACGTACGTTTGTATTTACAACCATCCTCAAACAGCTTTTGCCAACACCCAAACCCGCACGAACATGTATTCAAGCCGCGAAACTCCCGAATGACGTGGATATTGAGATTGAAGCAATTGCAACCTACTAATCAAGCTTCCGACGCAAATGGCTGATGATGACCGCGTAGTGGTGTGACTGCGCGGCACGCCAGACTTTCAACGGTCAGTACCAACGCTGGTGTATGGACCGTGAAGCAAGGGGTAGTCTTGTTATAGGAAAAATGCTGGAAGTGTTGAACGTACTAGGCTCCGGTCTGACGGTCCGGCTGTGTGTAAGGTCAATACACACAGGTCCAAGGCTAACGTCACGACCACTAATATGTACTGGTAAAAAACAAATCTAAATCGTCAAGATCATATACATACATTTAAGCAGCCTAAGACGTCTATCACACAACCAACTTGCCATCTAAAAGTGTCTACAACACGATGAAGCCGTGCTCATTACGAATTATTAGTCAACACGGAAGAAGACAAAGCGCGTGTCTCAAAGATGTTTGCATCGAGGGCACGAAACAGGGCCTCAAAAAGTCTCCTGGCGTCGTCGGCGGTAAAGCTTCCATGTATCATGGCTCTTGTCAAAGATTTAAATTTTGGAAGTAATGCCGGAACCTGTGAAAGCTGATGAGCTGATAATTCCGAACCTCCTAGATGCATGACCTACTCACGTCGGATAACAATTTCTCAAATAGAGTCCCGCAGTCTTGAACATCACGTCTGAAAGGACAAGCGGGAATCGATTGCTGGAGGGTTTCAGAAGGGGTGGCAGGAGAGGATGATGGAAAGGAAGACCCCAGGGGGATACGTTTTGCATCAGTGAAATCAACGAGATAGTATCGAACTGGGTAGGACAGCCGATCGAAATAAACGACGTGCTGAGGGTCACTGGATGAATTCGATTTATGAGGCGCACTGCTCAAGTCCACCATATAAGACGAAGGTTCAGTAAGGTTGAGACCTGCAATTCTTTGTTCGTGTAAAAAGGAGAGTCCCTGGTCGTGTGTCACAAAGTAGTCAGTAAATCAGCCATCGAGACGAACCTCAAGAACTTGGCGAAAAAAGTCGATATAATGTGCCACATTGAGGAGAGGAGGCTTGTTGTAATTTGAGAGGCGCTGCAGAAAAAGGTAGACTTGGCCATCCTTTTCAATTGCTCGCACAATGTGAGGAGCCGGGTTCCATGGATCCTCCCTTAATTCTGGCATATTTAGCCCCAAGAGTAAAAACAGTTCCTGAGAAGACCTTTCAAGACGCCTGACCATAAGAGAACGCCACGACCCTTCTGTTCTTAGGCCCATATCGCCAGCTACCGACCCCAAAGATACCTGGATGTGAGAAATGATAATGTATTTGCTGTTTCCGAGGCATTGAGCATACCAATTCATACGGATCATTATCGACAAAAGGAGAGGGCTCTCGGCTTAGGGCGTCGATGAGCTCCTCAAAGTCTCTAAGAAACATCAGCGCGAAGAAAAGAAAAGGACCTCCTGGGCCTACATGGTATCATCCGTGTTCAAGGACGACACGGATTGGGAACGGGAAGGATTACTGGATACGCGACTCATGCTTGATAGAAGTAGGTTGAGCTCTGAGTCTGAATCATAATCCAGTCCATGGTCGGCGCTCATGACTCTTGGCATGCGCTGCAGAGGATGACCGAATCCTGATATTCCAAGCTCCTCGGGGTCGTCGAGAGTCGAATCACTACCAGCACCGTCATCGTCCTCCCCTCCTGAGTCGGAGTCGGGGGAATCATATATGACTTCGCGAAGAGGATCACTGTCTGTTTCGGTATTGGCAAGGGCTGTGGTGGCGAGAAGACGGGTCTGAAGTGGATCCAGCAAGTCAGGGTGACTGTGAGGAGAAGCCATGGATGGTGCAATGAGTGAGATATGTCCTTGTCGGTTTATCTATGTGTGTAATGGAGGCAGAAACATTCAGAATTAGCAAGTCCATGACGCGCTTATTGTCATCACGTAGAGATAGGGGCTCCAAAGCCGAATGCACAAGAAAACCGAGCAGATTCAGAGACCTGATTGTGCAGGAGGATTCGTCAGGCACTTCAGCAGCCCTTCAATACAAAATTCGTCGATCGAAATGCAACAAACAGCCCCCAAGTCTGACTGCGCCGAATTTGCCAAGGCTAACGAACACGTGTTCTGGGCAACTCCGAGGAGGCCAATCACTATTAGTATCAAGGTTTGTTGCTCGTTGGTCCTGTACGTCGACCGACGATGATTGAATCTAACTCGACGCGACTGAAATCGACTTTTTCGACCTTCGAACAAGTGGTGCTTCGTTAAGTTTGATGCATACTCCGCCTCACGGTCCGTAGTTCTTAATTTGCTGCACTGCTGACTTGCTCCACGAGGGTCGCTCAGTAGCCTGATGGCGATATATAGGATGCACTTCTCGGTAATCTGCCTTCTGATTCTCTACGTCTCTTACTGTGTTCATCAACATGGTCGCGCAAACTGAGACACCTGTTCACCTTTCACGCGCTCCTGAGAAACAGTCTCTTGTCGATGCTTTTGTTGGGAAACCTTTGGAAGGTCTGAGGACACCTGCGATGGTCATCGACCGCAAGCTATTCTCCCAAAACTGTGCTCGTATGCACAAGAAGGCTAGGGATTGGGGCGCTACCTTTCGAGCTCATCTCAAGACACACAAGGTACTCAATAGCGGGAACGATTCGTATTCAGGAGTAACGATCTGCCCAGACTGCTGAAGGAACTCGCCTTCAACTGAACTCTGAAGGGGACCGCACACACGCTGTCGTTGTCTCCACTATGATGGAGGCATGGAAAGTGGTGGAAAGTGGTCTAGTCCAGGACGGCACAGTGAAAGACGTTGAGTGACTGCATTTCGTCAGCCGTGTCTGTCTAAAATTTCCTAAATTTATTCAGATTCTATATGGTCTTCCTGTTCCTGTGAACAAGATTGCCGACCTCTCTCTGTTGTGGAACCAGATCAAAGAGCATGGGGGGGTTGTCAGATTGTTGGTTGACCATCCTGATCAAATAAGTCTTTTGGAGGATTTCGAGAGCAAGCAAGAAATTGCTCAACAGTGGTCGGTCTTCGTGAAAGTCAATGGTGGCCAGAAGTGAGCTCCCTTGAATTACCATTGGCAGATGATTGACTATCCAGCTTGCAGTCGCGCCGGAGTGATTCCAGGTTCTGAGGGATTTTCGGCGTTGCTGGATAAGATTCTGAAGTCGCCTGCAATCTCGTTGTATGGATTCTACGGACACGCAGGCAATTCCTACGCGTCGACTTCCCTTCCTGAGGCTTCTGCTTTCTTGTCGAAAGAGGTGCAGGACGTGAACCTTGCGGCTGGTCACGCCCTCGAAGCAATTTCTCGTCTGGGAAAGGAAGCAGCCGTTACCCAGCCCTTTGTCCTTTCAGTCGGCTCTACACCTACAGCCCACGCAGCCAGTGCTGAAGCAAGGAACCTATTGTCCCAGGTTCTGCATGGAGTCCTAGAATTGCATGCAGGTGATTTCTTCCTCCAGAAATATGATTCCGCTAAGGATTGACACTGTTTGTCTAGGCAACTATCCCTTACTAGATCTTCAGCAACAACACACAAGCCTTATAGACAGTGCACAGATCTCACAGCATGTAAGAGCGACAGTGGTCTCGTATTATCCTGGACGCGGCGGAAATGGGAGAGATGAAGCGCTGATCGATGCAGGAGCCATCGCTTTCAGTAAAGACACTGGACCATCCGGGATCTTTGGAGAGGTCGTTGGGCTTCCGTGGACGTTGTCGCGTATCTCTCAGGAACATGGAATTCTAATTTCCAAAGAGACAAATCCAAACCCTCTGAAATTAGGATCGACAGTTAGCATCATTGGACAGCATGCTTGTTTGATTGCAGCGGTGAGACCAATTCCCGCAGAGCCACAATTTCCGCTATTAACTGCTTCTAGGCATACCCTTGGTACTACGTCGTCGATTCGGACATTGAAGGAGGTCAACAAGTGGTCGACGTCTGGGTTCCTTGGAAGGGATGGTAAGCGTCGAAAAGACAAAGTGTGATACAATAACTCGTCACCATTCTGTATGCAAGTCATAGATAGTGCCCTTTAGAGCCTTTCTGACCGGATAATAAATTATATTCGAACAATCGTCAAGCTTGTACTTTGCCCTCCCTCAGGCTCTTGAGTCTAAAGGCCCCTAAACGAGACGACGTGCACGTGATTTACGTGTATTGCTTCATCACTTGGTCATAAATGGACAAGTCAACCGACTGTGGCCATGAGGCGGCCGCGGTTTCCAAGTCTTGGATCGTGAACCGCGCTCTTGTATTCTGTGCTTCCGCCGTTGCTCATTAATCGGGTTATTTTGACTACCATGCCGGTCGACTATGAAGGGGATGCAACGGAGCTCTTAGAAACTTATGGTCAGCTTATCTTCTTTCCGTGGCGCCATGGTCGCTGACACGCTTCCCTCCAGACTTTCTGATGAAATACATTATTATTGGTTACTATTGTCCTCAATTCCTGAAGAAATGAAAGTTGAGGCCCTTTCTTTTCGATAGGGGAGGCTGGAACAGGCAAATCATGTCTATTGCATCATTTCACCCACAATTCATGTTCGTGGACTTGATTCCATTCATTCTCTCCATCTAATCTACTTCCAGTCAAAGACCATTCACAACACACGATCGGGGTTGAATTTTCAAGTAGAACAGTAAAATTAGGAGAGAAGAGGATCAAGTTACAGGTCCGTTGTATTGCTCATAAATGTTAGAACCAGTCGGCTTACATCTTACAGTTGTGGGACACAGCGGGTCAGGAACGCTTCCGGTCAGTACATTCTGGTCTTCTGATTGAACAAAATGACGAAGGCGATATAGTTCAGTAACTCGGAGTTATTATCGTGGTGCTGCAGGAGCAATTCTTGTGTATGATATCACAAAGTAAGTTCATACTTATCATCGGATTCCCAGCAGGCTTAGAACGGATTTAGTCGGGCCTCCTTCAATAACCTGTCGAGGTGGCTGGCGGATGCCAGAACGCTTGCTAGTCCGCAGCTGGTAGTAGTACTTGTTGGCAACAAGTCGGACCGCGAAGAAGATAGGGAGGTTGAGTGGGCGGAAGCGAGCAGATGGGCAGCTGAGAATGGTGCGTGAATACCAGCTAACGATCTTCGCGCTATCAACGTATCCTTTTTTCAGACGTCCACTTTTTAGAAGCCTCGTCACTTACGGGTGAAAACGTAGAAGCGCCTTTCTTACTAGCGGCCCGTGCGATCCTGCTAGCCATAGAGTCAGGTACTCTGGATCCAGAGAAGGCCGGCAGTGGGGTCAGTTATGGTGATAGAGCTTTACGCAGAGTCAACAGTTCCAGCCGTTTAAGCTTTGGGAGTCTGAGTGGAGTTAGGAGAAGAGGCACTGTGAAGCTCAGAGCGAAAAGTTGGATTCCGGGAACGAAATGCTGTTGAAGGCACGCAGACGCGAACTTCTTTCATGCCTGAGGTAACGTAATCATCCAAAACCTGGTATCGTACAATTGATAACAGTTTCTTTCTCAGTCCTCCCAATCATGATCTTTTCTGTCTCTCTGCTAGTCCTCATTCATGCCAAGCATACCCACTCATTAGCATAGCTTCTCATGGACTTGCACCACTTCGTGAGCAGATTTCCTGAAATTTTCCTCGTCGTCTCTCTCATGCGGTGTCTAGTCTCACGCAAATATTCTTCTCCATTCTCCTCATGCATTTACGCTTCTCAATCTAGTAGACCATTTTCATACGCATTTTCTTCACCTAATCATTCAGCTCTGCCCTCATCTAGTATCGGATAATGTTGTACAAGTGACCTTGCGGATTTATTGTTATCTCAACCTTGTTTTCGTGCCATACGTACACAGTGCATCTTCATCCTTCTGCGATGGTTCTCTGAAGGTCAGCAACGGGTCACACTTAGCTGGCACCGTATGTGTCTCCGGGACGAGAAGGCAGGCAAGCGATATAGAAGTTACCGGAAGAGGACTTTCCCATGCGTAACATAGCCGGAAATGGGGCCCTGTGCACTGTTCGCGCTTGTTTACCTTGTGCTCTCAAGTGCCTCTTCTACCGAATCCTCGCCCCGGTCTGCTAAGCTCTTCATATCTGGACCGCAGTCCCCTTTGGAAAGTGGCGTGTAAGGTATCAAGTGACTGCCGCTTGACACCGCCTGCCGCTCTTGCGCTTTGACAGGATATTCATCGCCCACATGTCGGCCTGACACGTAGCCCAGATCCATCATGGGATGGTACAATATTAGCTCGTTCCTTTTTTCCGAGGTCCTCTACTCTCTTATATATCGATGGTCGCACTTGCAGAAAAGCCTTCTGAGGTTCGGTTGGGATATCTCTGAGAGACGCTCTCCCCCAATGCTCCTCCATGCCAAGATCCCCCTTGCGTTTATGGTCTAACTTACTGTCTATTGGCTACTTTTTTCTCAATCGCCTTCTAATCGTGAACGCTTCGTCTTCCGGATCTGCTTCTTCGACCGTCCTAAATTCGTCCGCAAGAGAGCCTAGTTCATCCCCGATTTCTGCGACACCTGCCACAAAGTCAAGCGGCCTAGACGATCAAGTGCCAGCAGCATCAGAACCTACTGGCCCCCAAATACTCTCAAGTACTTCAGTAGTATCTGCCAGCGTGCCTCCCTCTACTTCCGAGTCGAAAGCTGGGGCTTCGCCCTCCACCTCTTCAGCCCCAAAGGCAGCGTCCATGTCCACTTCACGGCCTTCACCTTCGCCCCCGCCCAAAACGGACTCGTCCGTCAAGGACACTCCAGTCCTGCCGCCGACGTCGACAAACTCTAGGTGAGTTCTTGCCTACCTGCCGTATGAGTTTTGATCTGAAATTTTGACGACTTAGTAAACCGTCTACTGAGACGTCGTCTAAGCCAGCTTCTTCGACTCCTCATGCAAACCCTTCCTCCGTATCAACGAAGGGTAATACGGCTTCGGTGACGAGGCCAGGTCCTCCATCGACTAGACCAGTGCAAAGTGGGCAGGCCCCGCCCACCAGTAGCCATACAACGTCGACTACCACATCGGGTAAGTGCTTGCATACTTCAGGATCATCTTCTCTCTGACCTTGATTGCAGTTGTCGTCGTGACCCCTACAACGTCGGCGAGGACGAGTACAGTGACGACGCAAGCAGACACGACTTTTTCGAAACCTCTAGCCCTAACTACGACAGGACCCAATGGCTCGGAAGTCGTCACAACACCTCCGCTGGTCACTATCATCAGTACATCTACTGCCCCCGACGGAGGAGTGGCTACTCTCACTCATGTTGTAGCCAATCCAAATTTCAACAGTAGCCAGCAACTTGTGGCTGCTACCGGGTAAGTGTCGGAAAATCATTTCAATTATATTCATGACCTCATCCTTCACAGGATTCACAAACCAGGTGTCCTCGCTGGTGTATGCATCGTCGCCGGTGTTGTCCTTGCTTCTCTCCTAGTTGGTCTCGTGTTTTGTTTCCGTCGTCACCAACGTATCAGGCGGCGGCGGCAATGGCTGGCCGGCATGCAGCAGCAAAGACCATTTTCTCCGCCCAATGATCCTTTCATAGACCCCCCTCATACCTCGTATCAACCAACTGGCCCAGAAATGCGGACGGTCAATACAACTCAGGACGACCTAGGCTGGAATGGGAGCAACAACAGCCACAGTAGTCCAATTCCGCATGAGCCGATGACCCATGAAGGCCGCAACGTATATTCGCTCTATCCCGATCCCTACCCACTATACAATCCCGCACAATCTGCTCCATCGCGAGGAACTGCATTCCAGGGTGTCGGACCTGCGTATACAGCGGACCTGGCTATTCCTGCAGCACCGTTCAAGAGACATTCGTTAACTCCGTCTTCGCCTTCGATTTATCCCGTAACTCTGCCTCCTGATGAAGATGATCACCACGAGGCCGAAGAGAACACGTCTTCGCAGGAACCAGTCTCACCAAAACCTCCGCCGAGGCCTCCCCGTTCCCATCTCCGAGAAAGTGCCAAATTTCGGGAATACGAGCCTCTCACTCCACCAGACTCTGTCTCGGCATCATCACTGCCTCCTAGCCCCATTTCTGAATCTCGACCTCAGGATATACTCTCTCGACGAACACTTTTAGATGTATGTTTCCCCAGGTCAAGGCGTCTAGAGTTCGATCGCTGATATCTCATTTTAGATTCGCACCCGCCCCATTGCCTAAAATAACGGGCGATCATGTATTTATAGCGACGAGCAGAGAGCGCTGTCTGTTAGCGTACGCGGAGGACTCTCCTTGCTCAGATACATATGTAATTTAGTGGAGTCCCAATGTATTGATAAATCACTCAGGTTGTCGATGGCAACTCGCTCATTCAATTGACACGATGATACACGTTTGAAGTGGCTTCCCTATAAGTTTAAGTAGGCTATGGCAGTTTACTCAGTGTCCAACAGCTCCAATAACTCGCTTTGTATCGGTCACAAAACCATAGCTCTAAGGCACAACATCAGCTAAAATTCATTTCATTACAAGTTAATAGTCTACTCACGTTCCCAGCATTATAAATGACATTTTCAAACCCTCCTTCAGGAGACGTCGTCGCTGTTCCGTCCTCAAGAACGATGCAATCATAGCCGCGATAATAGGCATCGACCAGGGTACCAAGTACACATTATCCACATTAACGTCATCTTTGCTAGCCCAGGCGACAGAATGATGAGAAGGTCAAACCTGGTCAGTGTTCACTCCGGCAAAGAGCAATGTTGTAATGCCGTTCTCCTTGAGGAACAGGTCCAGGGCTGTTTGATATCCCCAGATGCCACTCATTCTACAGAACGACATCAGTTTATTGTCCTGGTCTCAAAAGGTCAAATATGCGCACCTGTTCTTGTGAATCCAAAAGTCGGTACCGTTCTTTGCGCCTTTGAGGTATTCCGATTGGAGAGGCTCATAGAGATCGGAATTGTAAGCGCCACGCATGAGGAGCCGTCCAAAGTTCCCTGGCAGCTCTGACCCGAACCCTCCTCCATTATGCTTCTTGAACGTGCGGATCAGGGAGGGCGGGAGTGTCTTGAGCTCATGATCTGTTAAGCCCCAGTTCCTGTGCATTCTTGAGCTTGACAGCACTTCAAATTCGAGTAATAAATAAGCTTACACCCAAAGAATCTTGGAGCCCGCAGAGCGCAAAGGAGGTATCACGTCCATCAGAGGTTGGACGCATGCAAGCCCAGTCTTATGGATGCGCAAATCAGGGTGAAGAAAGAAACTGAGCATATTCAATTAATGGCCTTTAACCCAAAGCCGTTGACTCTGCCTTACTTCTGCATATCAATCACAACCAGCGCCGTCTTCTCGTTATCGACCCTCACGACCCTGTCCCCATCAACAGGGATCTCAAGCTGACCAGGCTTGAGCGGAGGAGGCTGGAAATTCGCGTCTTCCTTGGCCTCAACAGGCAAGTGGGCAGTACGCGAGATGTCCACGAGCCCAGAAGGATACTCGACCCAAAAGTCGGTCGCGTCCCCAAATTCAGCCGGGAAGGCCACACGCGGGCGTGCTATCATACCTGATATGGGAGTGTCGTGGATGGGAATAGAGGGGTCGGTGGTGCTCTCGCTTGGGCTTGCGTCAGAGGTAGAAGAAGAAGGTGGATCTTCGCTTGGTTGCTGGGTAGATGTGGAGGTGGAAGAACCCATGGCCATTGGGCTCGAAGCGAGAACGTAACACTGGGAGCAAAGGATCCCGAGAGCTCGTTTCCCCCGGCTTGGCTTGTGAGTATATACCGCATAGCCGTCCTAGACTTTGAATATCATGTGTACACGGCGCCACTGTGGTAAGTTCTTGTACAGTCTGAGAATGCGAGATAGATAGCCATGCTGAGCGACCGAAAGATAGGTCCTTGAGCAGTGGTGAGATATGATAACGGGCCGTATGGATAGCCGTCTTGGGACTTTCTGTGATCCAGAGAGGCTCATCATTCTATTTCCTCTCTGGAAGAGGCATCTTTCCCCTGGGACTTCGAAAGCGCAGCGGCGTGGGGGCACAAACGTCTATCTCGAGAAGCCATTGACAGAAGATAGGAACGCATTGAGATCAAAGGCACCGCGAGAACAGCCTGAGGACAGGCCAAAGAATCGTTTGTGAAAAGAGGAGCTCCAGTGAGAAAGCATAAAGCTTAAAACGATCGTGGAGGGCTCCCAGCTATTCGAGAGGTAGCAACAGGTTATTTGAGAGACCAGATTTCGTTTTGAGCCTGCGTTCCGAGGTTCTGGCGACCAAAGTAGAGTCACATATGGTGGAGGAAGACGAGAAGAGATGAGAAGGTTGTATGCGCCGTGAGAAGGAATGTAGGACTTCTTACCCTGCAGTCCAAACATCTGAGAGCAAACCTCACGACGCACACCTAGAACAAAGCAACTAGAAGCTAATAGTGAATATTAAAATGCGGTGGTATGGGGTAAGATAAATGAGAAGAAAAAGTCCGTCGTGGTCGATGCATCAACAAATATACAGTACGCGTATACTTGCACTATGTGTATGGAGTGAGGAAGAAATACAGAACGTCAATGGTTCAAGTTCGTGGTTCGTGTTAACGTGAAGGGCGTCGATGGATGGATGATGGATGATATATGTCTGTCCGACTGTCTACAAAGTGGGGTGCGGTGGGGGTAATTGCTCAATGAGGTGTCAATGGATACAAATGAGTGAAGGGGAATGAATGAGGGTGGTATGTTATGGTATTGACATGATATGATATGCGAATCGAGTCGAGTCGAGTCCGACGGGTCGTCGCCAGTAATTTTGGGAAGGAGGCTAAGGCGTCCATTCAAGAAGCTAAATTCGAAAGTTACAGTAAAAGTGTAACATCGAATCGGTACAAAAAGACTTCAGGGTCTTTTCTTTTCTATTCGTGTGTGCAGGGTGGCGTGAAGGTGCTGCAATAAGTGAGGAATAGCGGAAAGGTGGTGGAGGCGTGAAATAGAGAGATTAAAAGGTAGTTCGTTGCGCGGGGCGTGTATCGTGCTGAAGACGATTAGAGTATGCGTAGACGGAGAGCAAAAGAGCACAACGACAGGGACGGAGAAGCTTAGGGAAAGTGAATATGATATTGCCATCATTGAAGACTTCAGGATCTGCCCTCTTCATCATCTCTTGTTGAGAGAAGGCTGACAGAATCAGGTAGATTCCGGACCTACGAATCAGAAAATTAGTGTCAAGATAAATTAACGGCGATGATTGACCAAGAGGCAGCAAATAACGTACACCAAGCACAGGCCTCGAATAATCCTCCTCATCTTTAGGATCCCGTGTCGACGCCGCATCGTAATCCAACCGGCGGCTCATGCCCGGGTCTAGCCTGTCATCCCGCTGGTCCTCCTTATCATCGTCCGAATAAACAGACGACGCAGAATCGATCTGCACCAGCGGCTCATCCGGGCGCGTCGGTTGGCTTGATCCCTCCGCTTTACCTGACCCGTTAGACGCAGGGGGATACCGAGTGGCAGCCGCATCCGGCTGCGAAGGTCCTGCACTGACGCCTCCAGCGAATGGATTGTCAGAAGGAGGCGTCGTATTGCCTCCTTGCGCATTCGCACTGGCATAGTACGACGCCAGCAAAGGCTCATAGCTCCCACTACTATTATGATGATGGTGCGTCTGGCCTAGCGCACCCGCACCGACCTCCGCCATGCCCATGCCGGTGCTAGACCTCCGATCCCTCAGCGGTCCAGTGACATACCCGCTTGGGGGTGCAGGTGTTCCAGATACATAGCCATCCCGCGATCCAGCAGGGACGATGTAGTCCGTGTAGGGATTGTATTCGTCGTCAGGGGTGCGATCGAGATAGGCAGATGTGCGGCCGGCAGAGGGAATGGAGCTCATGGCCAGGTTGGAGCTGGAGCGATGGCCGCCGCCGCCTGCAAAGGGATCGGGTTCGAGGGAGGCGTAGCGGGATCGTGTGGAATGGGAGCCGGCAGCGGGGTCGTCGTCGTCGTCGAGCGGCGTTCGGTGGAAGCCTGCTGCTGCGAGGGTGGCGTTGACCGCGGTGTCGTATTCGAGACGGCGTGTACGACGGCGACGTCGGACCGCAAAGATTATCCATAAAATAACAGATGCTCCAGCAAGACCGACGAGAACAAAGACACCAGCAACAGCACCAGTGTTTCGGAAAAAGCTGCGAAAAATCAGTCCAGAGCCTTTAGAACAAGGGCAAAAAGGACATACGCATTCCTCGAACTATTATCATTAGGGCTTAGAGTTGGGTTGGCAATAACTTTAGTGACAGTAGTGACGACACCGTCAGGATCTGTCGAAACAGCAGTAGACGTTATAAAAGGAGGAGCTGTCGACGTCGACGAGCCGTGGCTGTCTGTTGTGGGAACAAAGACAGTACTGGAGAACGTGGACCTAAAATATTCGGCAAATTAATGACATGCACATGACATAAGGGAAAAGACGCGAAGCGCACGCTGCGAGGGGTGTCGATGTTGATACCGGCCTTGCAGGAGGATCCTGAGAAGTCGATGACGGAAGGGCTGATGAGGAGTCTGGTGGTGTGGGAGAGGGTGAGGATGAGGTAGGCGGACTGGTGGAGGGAGGGGTGGTGGTCGGTGGGCTTGTGGTCGGGGGCGAGGTTGTCGGCTGTGATGTGGATGAAGAGGAGTCGGAAGACGGCGATGAGGAGGCCGACGAAGAAGATGATGATGATGAGTCGGACGTCGAGGACGATGACGAGGAGGAGGAAGTTGAAGCGGAGCTGGAGGAGGTTGTGGAGGAGGAGAGCGATGCGTCGGAGGAGGAGCTTGACATGGAAGTGGACGAACTTGAGCTTGACGTTGCAGCAGACGAGGAGGAAGAAGAAACGGACGAATCAGTAGCGGACGCGGACGTCGACTCGGTTGCGGACACGGCGGAATCTGTCGGGCTGCTGGAGGAAGAGGACGAGACAGAGGACATAGAAGCGAAAGAGGAGCTAAAGACGTGTGAGAATGCGGAAAAATAGCTGGTACATAAGGAACAGAATCACGATGATGAAATACCAGTGGTGGTTGGAGCAGTTGAGGATGTTGAGATGGCAGAAAACGAGTCGGAGGAAATTATGGTCGAGGATTCGGACGTCGCCGTGGCAGAGGATTCAGAGGACGTTGTCGAGGAGAATTCAGCGGTCGTCGCCGAGGATTCAGAGGTCGTTGGAGAGGATTCAGAAGCAGAGGCGGAAGTCGAAACCGAGGATTGAGAAAAAGACGAGTCGGAAGAGGCAGAGGTGGAAGTAGACATCAGGGCGCAGCCATGAGACTCAAAGGTTGGCAAGCAGGTAAATATAAAAGCAAAGGACTTACTTCATTCAACGAGGCAGGCGCTGGCTAACGTTGATGCGATAAATTATCCACTTCCTCGTATCCATTACCATATAAATGCCTTATTTCCATTCTCCTCACGTCATTTGCCTTATCTACCTTTTCCTATCCTCTGGTCCGCCCTCCTTCTGCGGGAAACCGCCCCCAGTGCGGCCATCCACTCTAGATCTCCTGCTCGGTTCTGCGCTTTGTCCAACCCTGCCCTGTGCTGTCTGCATTCAAACTGTTCTGGCTCTGCTCAACCTAAAAATACTGCGTCATAGGTGTCAAAAGTAGCCATTTACTGAATGGGGATTCGCTTGTCTCTCAATCCACTTGCCAAGGCCCTGCACGACCAGGCGTTGTACAGACGCGCCTGGAGACATTGCAGTGGTGATTGGGGGCAGCGGAGAGCATCTCGATCCCTTCAAAAGCCTCCAGCTGGCCTCCTAAGGCCTTGTTGGGCTGTTCTGCTATCTTATCACTGCCCAAAACGGTGACACGATGCCGTTTACGAGGCGGTGATCTGCCGACGGCGACACGTTGACTGCGCTGCGATCAATCCAATGTTCAGATGCTCTGTCCTTGGCTATTGTGCCTCTTGTTTGTAACCCCCTTCAACATTGCAATAGCCGTCGACGGTTGACCACCACCGACTTTGAGAGACATGATACTCGAATACGACAAGGACGACAAGAAGCGCCTTGCGACTCGCCTCGGATCACCGGACGACTCTGCCGGTCCTTCTGCAAGTACAAGCAGACCTGCACCTCGACCCAGCACAGAGTCGCCTTCAGACCCGGACGCAACTGAAAATGACCACCTTCTTGTCGACATGGTTCCTGCTGAACCTCCTCCGTCATTCGCACCGTACGAAGCAGAGTACTTCAAAGTCGGATACAACGATATCGTCTCTCATGACCCTCACCTGAACTCTGATGGTATGTGCATATCACTACTTCACCAAAGCTCTTACCAATCTTCCCATTCTGAACAGGCGAAGCCCTCTACCGCTTCCTCCTCGCCCAGTCCGCCTCACCCCCAACCTACCGCCTCCACTGCCACGGCACGCACAACGAGACCCGCACCCGGTGGGTGACCCAACGCGACTCGCAAGGGCGCTCCCGCACACGGCAAGAATCGTACAACGAGACCGTCACCGACTTTGACTTCTGCATCGACATCACACCGGGAGCTGTCGATGCCGGGCCTTATTCCCACTTCAGCTCTAGTGGCAGCGGAGGCGGCAGCAGCTCGCGAGGCGCAAGCACCCAGATTGCGCCGATACACTGGTCGGTGCCTGATGATGAGCCTGCGTACAGAGGCAAGATGGTGAGAGAGTATGAAATGGAGCCGGCTACGTCCAGTGCTGCCGGGGCTGGTGTGCAATTACGCGACGATAAAGGACGTCGTCGAGCTACTCGCCGTGAACGCAAAGCATATGAGCGGTGGGTTGAGAAGAGGGCTGGCTTGGGGTTCCCTCCTTGGGTACGTGAAATAGATGTCGAGCAACGAGTCGTCGTGGACCCTGCTAGTGTCTCGACCTTGGACAGTGTTGCGTTGAGGTCTTCAAAGACGCTGAGGCAGTGGGCTGACGAGTACTGCGAGAGCCCCAAGTATTTGAAAGAATTCGTTTACGAGAAAGTAAGTTACAATCACCCTTCTCAAAATCCCAACTCGTATCAATCAAAATTTTTTCTCCAGGTAGCCTACGGCTGGAACATGCAACAAATCGAATCCGCCGTGCGCGCAACCATCCAAGCCACACCCTACAACGGCACCCTCAACATCACCTTCGTCCCACACAACACCAAGATCTACATCCGCCCCGACAACCGCGTCTCCCGCATGCTTTCAAACAAATGGCTCAAGTTCCTCGCGTGGCTTCTGCTCCTCTACCCCTTCGTGTGGCTCTTCAAGCGCTTCCACTCAAGGGGCGGGGGGAGGTGGGAGGTGTGTGGCGGCGCGTATCCGCTGAAGCAGTGGGTGCCGCTGGATGGGGAGGAGGCGGATGCGGCGGAGAGGGAGACGCGCGCCGATGCGGAGAATGGGGCTGGTCCGTCGTCGAGCCAGTCTGGTGGAGACGTTCTGCCCCCGTATAGCGACAACCCAGCAAGCCCGACTTTGGGGTTGACATCACCCACAAGCTTGAGAGCCTCGACGAGCTCCGGCTCGCGGTGGTTCACCCAGACACCTTCAGGGCCGAAGAAGTTGATTGGCGTGAAGGAAGGAGAATGGTTCAAGAGCTGGGAGAGCACCATCACACGAGCCGTTGCTGGAAGGTATCAGTCCAACCAGCCTCTGGTGAGGTCGATGTATTCGAATAGCCATGCGCGATCTTTGGATGGGTATGAAGATGGTCCCGCTTCGCGTTTGTTAGATTACTGATAGCTTTGTGCCTTGTATTGCCCCTCTACGCTTTATCTTTCTGTCCAGTCGTCCTCTACAATATTTACGTTCAGCTCGGGCTCCCGATTCACAAAATATGCACACTTCTCCAGTCTATGCATTCTAGGCAGGAAATTCCAGGGTTTACTTTTTATTCAGCGGAAAATACTCCGCAGATTTGACCAGTTAGTAAAATAAAATAAAAAGGAAATGGGATCGTTCGTTTGCTGTGTGCAGGAAACAGAATGACTTGATGAATGTGAAGATGAAGATGGAAGAAGAGAAGAGTCTCCGAGAGAAGTGCGGTGGAAAGGAATTGTAAATGTAATGAATAAGGGTAGGGAAGAGAAGCCGGAAGAAAAGAAGAGAAGAGAAGAGAAGAGAGAAGACGAAGAAGCAAGCAAAAAGGGCAGCTATCAGTAAAATACATAAATTTATTGCGGGTGGGTCGGTTGGTGGAGAAGGAATGACGGAAGAGAATGTAGTGAATTGGTAACTTAAAATTGATGCTAGTAATATCCGTTGTTGGTTTGATGTTGACTGAGGAGACCAGAAGCTGAAGTGCGAGAGGGCGACCAGAGGAGAAGACCGAGAGCAAGCCGCGGGTAACAGGGCCCTTCAATGACGAAGCCCAATAGGAGTGTAGGGGGGATAGACCTCTATGAATGATAATGAAGATGTCGAGGAGAGGGACGAAAAGGAACCTCGATTTAAATATTAATGACCACGTCCATGGAGGTCCATCACCACCGGTTTCCGCTGATATGGATGCGGCTGCCCAGCCAGCCCCGTCCCTAGCCCTGGCACGACTGGCACAGGGACCACCTGGTTTGTCTGCGTCTGCGTCTGTGCCTGTGTCCGCCGACTCGACTCGTACCGCTCCGCCTCGGACTGTTCCTCGCCTTCTAGTAAAGCCAAAGCCGTCTCGAGGTACCACATGTTCTTCTTGATATAATGCACCACGACCGTCCCGCCCACTCGATTGCCTTCGTAGCGCGCCCGTCTGCCTTCGCGGTGCGACCAGGCGTAGTCCGGCGTCATCGGGTTTCCTGGATATAGAAATACGAAAGGGATGGGAATTTCGTCAGTTATTCATATTCGCAAGTACACGTAGAAAATAGTAAAACCAAAGTAAAATGCTATCAATCACAAAAAAATACACACCTTCACGAAGCAACGACATATCACTGCCCTCCACGAGAGCCTCCACGCTATGCTTAGTCGACAGATCCGGAAGCGGCGGGGTATACCGCGCATGGAACGTGGAGACGCTCGAGTGGCCCCAGGCCGCGGGCGTGCCGCTCCCTAGGACAGACGTGGGCGTGGCGCCAGCGCCCAGCGGCGCCTGCTGCGCGGCCCTCTCGAGCTCCGCGTCCATCGCCTTGCGCACTCTCGTCACCTCGGACGGGAAGAGGAAGCCGTGTGCGTATCTGCCAAGGTCAAAGAAAGGGTCAGAAGGTCAGTTTTACTTTTTACACCCTCCGAGTACACAGCCACGAGGGGAGAAAAAAATAGAGACGTACACGGTCCCTGAGCGTGGGTGGTCATAGATCCAGCAGCGCTCGCTCGTCCAGCGCACGTCCGACGCGCGGGGGTGGATGCGCATCCACGACGCGGTCTGCTTGTCCTCTGCGCCGCGGGTGAGCATCTTCACCGTAGGGTCCTTCGACGCCCAGTCGACGAGACTCCAGCTGAGCGCGTACAGCTCGCCAGCCATGAACATATGCAGCCTATTTGTGACGAGGTATCCCCAGTAGATTAACGGGTCCTGATTATTATTGTTATTATGCGCAGTAGTAGTCGAGCCAATTGACGCGCGGTGATTGGGCGAGAAGAAAGCTCCGGCTGCAGGTCCAGGCGATAGCGATGCAGCCGCTGATGGGTGATGCGTGGTATTAGGAGCAGCAGAAGCACCGTGTCCAGCATGCTCTCGCTGTCGCGCGTTATCTTGTCTAGGATTAGAATGCAGTTCCAGGCGCAGCCGGGCTTCCAGCTCAGCGAGCATAACGAACGAGTCGTCGTCCACTTTGACTACATAGTCAGGACGCACCCACGGCTTGGGAGACCCGGAATTGATGTCCTGCCACGCGAGGAAGGGGTCGTGAGGTGCGAGGGGTGGAGGTGTTGATGTGAAGTTGGAGTAGGAGAAGCTGGGAGGAGGTACGGCGGCAGAAGTGTATACTGGTGGCACCCACGCGTTGATTGCTGCCCAGGAGAAATATGTATGCGATTTCCCTCCGTTCATGTTTTCAGCGATAGGGAGGATAATGATATCGTTGTACACTGTATGATATCGAAATTAGACGCGTTCCTGGATTGAGAAAAAAGTAGCCGGTAACTCACTCTCCATCTCCAACTTTACTCGACGCTCCCACTCTCTGCTAGGCTGACCGAGAACGAACCGCACGAGCGTGCGTGATGTGCCAACGCCGTCATCTCCCTCATTCGCACCCTCCCTGCTTCTCGGATGGCTCGCCCAGGTCGTCCGCACGAGGTTGCGACGGTCAAAAGCAGAATCGACAGAAAATACGCCCACGAACACGCCAGCAGGGGGCAGGCGATCGAGTTCAGCATGGGGAAAGGGGGGGTACGGACGGCCGTCGGTGAAATTAGGATAAAAGTGAGGTGTATTAGGCTGTAAAGGGTGGTTGAAAGGAGGGGCAAGCGAAGGATGGGAGCAGTAGGCGCGCCACGGCAGGGGCTCTTTGTCAGGATTTAGGACATAGATAAGCAGTAGAGTCAGGGAAATAGCAAAGATGGAGAATAGAATGAGCGTCAGGACCTGCAAAGCAGTGGGTTGAGTGAGCTGGCTATGACGTGCTCAAGGTGGACTCACTATGGTGATGGGCTGACTGGGGAAAAAAGGTGACCGCACCAGCCGCCGCAGCCATCGCCTGGTGACCCTCGAGAGCCGCCAGGTCCTTTTCTGCCTGCGGTGGCCGGAGATGGACCACCAAGACCGCTGCCTGCTATGGGCCCGCCATGTCACATTGCGGCTGGGTGCGCGATCGAGCAGCAGCGGGGAGGTCGGCTCTTCGCTCTCTGACTCGGAGGGACATGATGAGCCTGAGTGGGGAGAGGGATAGAACTGGGGAAGGGGCGAGGTCGAGCGAGAGGGGAGCGGGGAGACAGAGGGCGTGGAGGCGGCGGAGGCGGGGAAGAGGAAGCGGGAGTTTGGCGGAAAAGAGTGAATATTGAGAGTCGCAGTGTCCTCGTCGTCGGTGCTGTCTGTGCTCTCGCATTGGCGGTGGGGGTCCATGCAGGGTTGTGGTCAAGGTCAGAACGGGTGCTCCATATCACTCAATTTCTTTTTCGGGGTTGCTATCCAACAACTGCGGATCACGCCCCGGCTTGGCGACTTCTACTTTCTATCTACTGGTATTCAGTACAGCTCACTAACGTACACTCTCTTCCAGCTCGGTCTCTCCCTCAGCGCGTCCCAGAATGCACCCAGCTTGCTCAGCTTCTGCGCATTGGCGTTCTCACGGCGCGCCTGCTCGGTCGTAAAGTCCCTCGCCAGCAGGAATCCGCCCCCAATGTACCTTTCCAGCTTGCTGACAACTGTGCTTCCATCATCCTCCTTCGTCGCACCTGCTAGTCTGGCAACGCGGGACAGCCATCCTCCGAGATGCAAGTCAGCAATCGAAAACTGGTCGCCTGTGTGTCAAAATCATGGCAGTCAGTCAACCAACTCGTCTCATTGATATCACGGGCGCCATACCGAGCGCGTAGGGGCCGATCATCTCTTTGCTCAGTTGCGTCAGGACATCAGACAGATTCACTTCCCATGCCTGACGTGCCGTCTTGAAGAACGCAAGTCGGTTCGCCTTCTCCTGTTCGCCAAGTGCTGCCTGGGGTTTCTCCGCGTCAACAAGGACAGCCAAAATTAGATTGATGGCATCCAACTTCTCCAACCATAGTTTCTTTACTTTATCCGACACTCGAATCGTCCCCTTTTCCGCATCGCTCAGGTACCCCTTGAGGGCTTGCTGTCGCTGATGAAGGGTCGTCGTGGTCTCCTTCGCGAGGGCCTTGAGCGATTCGTCGTCTCGCGCATTGACGTACCGCAGCGTATTGGGATTAGCAATCTCAGAATGCAACAGGTCGATGATCGCCGTGCAGGACGTGGTCGCCGCAATCGTAGCTGGGGATAAGATCGGGGCAGGAGCATCGGACGTGGTGTGCGTGCGCGAGATCGCTGAGCGGGACTTGTCCAGGAATTCCACAATGGCCTGCGATTGAGCATTGGAGTTGATGAGATCACAGAGTGTAATCGCTTGAAATGACTCCAACCTTGGTCTCAATCAACGCCTTGTATCGACTTTCGGTATCCTCGCTCAGCGAGTTTTCATACGGAACAACAAGAACAGGTACAGTTGCTGTAGAAGAATGAGCATCGGATGGGCAAATCATGTGCAAAGGCGTACCTTTGGGGTTGAGCCGAAGAAACGTTGGGTCATAGTTCTCTCCTTTACCTACCGACAATGAGCTCCTGGCAACGTGCACAAGAAAAACAGAATTACATACTGAGGTCGACAACCTTGCGATCTATCTCATCAGGTCCATAGCCCTTCTCTTCACTGCAAAATCCGGGGTCAGCACACAAAGATACAACGATTGATCAATATAACCCCTAACATTGCCAAAAGAGCTGGACACGCGCAACAGTGAGCTTCACAACCACCCCACAGCACAGAACGACGTACCGACAGCAGACCAGACGGACTTTGGATAGTAATACAGCACGGCCTTGGGAACGTTGGTCATACTGAGTAGATGGAGATGGATGAACAGGCTAAAATCAGATGACGTCGTGCTTTTGGGTCTTCCGAGCCAACAGCATTATTTATGCTTCTTTGGCGCCCCGCCGACCCATTACCTCTTTGTCATGACCGCCAGAGTGGCGCACCGTGGCTCCGCCGCTGCTCAGAGTCAGAGGGACAAGGAGTATCGATGACTCGGACGTGTGTGTCTGTGTTCGGTGTGGCCAACAGGGACAAGGGCCGTTTGTGTGCAGGCCCACAGGCTACACGTGACTCGTCCTCCTAATTAAAGCATCGAATGTACTGGAATAAAAGGAGGCCAATACAAGGCTCATTGTTGTTCAAAGACAGTTAAAAGGCGCCCACCATCTTCTCTTTCTTGTAATGGCCACTCTCAGGTAATTCCCTCTGAAATCCACGATTAAACCTTATCTGACGTTGCGTTAGACACGAATTCTACGAAACCGAGGAAAAGCTCACCCTCTCCATCTTTGACAAGGGCGCCGACCCGGCGCAGGTCTCTGTCAAATTTGAGCCACGAAAGGTGCGTGGAGCGCGACCCTGATCATTCATCCACTGACTTTTTACGGCGGCTAGTTGACATATACCAATGGCGAAAAGTCACTCGTCCTGGAGCCGCTCAAGGGACAGATCGATCCGGAGAAGAGCGAGTACACTGTTGGAAAGGTCAAGGTGGAGGTGCGGCTCGTGAAGGTCGCGCAAGGCCGATGGACTGAGCTCGTCGGCGACTCTCCTGATCGTAAGTGGCATCGAACCTCTCTACATCGCCCTTCCGCTAATCTTGCCTTCCAGCCTTGGCTGCTGCCCCCGTCAGTTCACCCAGTCCCCCTGCTGCTGAAGGCGTACGGAGGCCCAAGAAGAACTGGGACGCCCTCACCACCACCATCCTCAGCTCCGAAAAGGAAAAGACGAGCGACGAAGACCCCAACGTCGGAGGCGACGCCGCGCTCAACTCGTTCTTCCAGAAGATCTTCGCCGATGCCGACGAGGACACGAAACGCGCCATGATGAAGAGCTACTCGGAGAGCGGCGGCACTACGCTGAGCACTAATTGGGATGAGGTCAGGAAGGGCAAGGTTGAGGTGAAGCCTCCTCAGGGAGCGGAATGGAAGAAGTGGAACTGAGCATTGAACTGAATTTTGAATACTGAGTCCTGTCAACGTCTGCTGCATTCTTTTCTCCGTCATATCGCTGGAATTGTCTATCATCCACATTGTGCTGTCATCTGCTTTGTTGCAATCTATAATCATCGTTTCATCCTCATAACGAGTTTCCTTGAAATACATCCTTAATTAATCCGTCGCGTCCATATCCAGTCGCGTCTCGCGTCTTGGGAAAACGCCATCAAAATTTCTGATGTCTCGTTACACCATCATCGTCGCCGCCACCAAGGCCAATGGGATAGGCGCAAAAGGGCGCTTGCCATGGCGATTGTCAAAAGAAATGAAGTACTTTGCTCAAGTCACGTCGGCTGCGCCGGAGGGGAAGCAAAATGTCGTGGTGATGGGGAGGACTACATGGGAGAGCATACCCAAGAAGTTCAGACCCCTGCCCAAGCGGTCCAATGTTGTGATCAGTAGAAATCGGGAATATGATCTGTTAGTGCTTTTCGTTTCCAGATGACTTGAACCATCTCTCAAGAGCAGGAAAACGCAGAGGAACGACAGACGGGTCAACTGTGCTCAAGGACAATCTCAAAACCGGACTTTCGGTCCTGGATGCCAATCCGACGACCCTACATCGCGGGTTTATCATCGGAGGCGCGACGCTCTACTCAGAATCTCTTGCTTTTCCTCTTTCCCCAACCGACCCTTGCGTCGACCGAGTCTTACTCACGCGAATCCTATCTCCCGACTTCCATGAGTGCGATGTATTCATGCCTGACTTTCTAAAGGAGGGTACAACGGGACCAACGGAGTGGAAGCGGTCGAGCCATGCAGCTTTGCAGGAGTGGGTTGGGTTTGAGGTGCCTGAGGGTGAGCAGGAGGAGAATGGTGTTAAATATGAATTTCAGATGTGGGTGCGTAGTGTATAATGTCGTAGGGAGATACGTGGGGTGGCGTTGAAGTTATTATCGGAGAGCTCGGATGTGGTTGCGGTTGTGGTTGTGATAACATTCTTGTTCGTTGGTCATTCGCACTCTCGAATTAGCCTTGTCGCTGCATAAAGTGTAAAGACAGAAGCCACACATGAAAATCAACCCAGCATACCTGCTTATGCTTAGGATTTTTCGAGCACACGACATACACCCTGCCCTTCCGCCTCACAACATTGCATCCATCACACATTAACTTGACCGAAGAGCGAACTTTCATCCCTCTCGACAGGGCGGGTATTTGTGACGCCGTCGACACAACATGGTGGTGGTGATGATGGGGGTGCGATAGAGGTGCAGAGGGCGAAGCAGCCAAACGCAGACGCGCTACCAGCGGCCGACTGGAAGCCAGGAGTGCGCGCAACATGATGAAGAAATGGACGAAACTTTGCCGCCGTCGCCGAGGCGAGCAAAGCACTCCACACGTGACTCACTGCAACATATTCGCTCGGCGGTCCGAGCCTCTTTGCCGCATACACGTTCGTCGCTGCTGGTCCAGTCCTGGTCGCCGTCACTTAGACACATCTACATAGTAGTGTTAATCTCGCTTCGGCTCTGCAGCTTCATATCTCTGGTACTATCGATATATCATATCTCGTTCACCCTAGACGCATGCTTTCTGTCTTCTCTTCGGCCTCAACAGCACTGGCAACTTCAACTTCATGCATAATACTAGACACCACAACCCCCAGGCGCTCGCTGCACCGCAAGTAGGAGGCCGGTTGGCGGTTGGGATATTCGTCTTCACCTTGCTCGCTTTTGTTATAGAGAGCGAATTCACGCAGGTGCGCTCAGTATCCTCGTTTTTCCTCAATTTGGAGCTCATCGTGCCTGGATAGTATGTTCAAACAACACTGGGCTACCGACAACCATTCTTTCTCTTGTGAGCGCTCCTCAATCTGGTCAGACGACACAATATTCAACGCCAATTCCCAATCTCAGCTACCTCGTACATTCCTCATTCGCCATAATATTTCCGTTGCATCTCTTGTATCTCCTCGCTACGACCAACTACACTACTGTATCCTTACTGAGAGGCCTCTCTCTTGCTATTTCCAACCATCTGGCTCCGGGACAGAAGTCTCCCAATTATCACTTTCCGAGAGCTAAATTTATCCGCCTTATCCTAGGGTGCACTCTGGGTATTACCTGCCCAGCACTACTTTGGTTCGCAGCTGTATCGCTGGCGTCGTGAGTGGCCAATTGCTTATCACTTCTTCCGATGAACGAGCTAAAGCGTTAATGATCGGCAGTGTGAGCGACGTGACAGGTGAGCGCATTCCGGTCGTGTGCGAATGTATCTTGGTATCCTGAGACGGATCTTCTCAAGCTATCTGGAACACGAATGCCTTCTTCGCATACTTGATTAGTGTAAAGCTCTTCAAGCTACAATGGGAGGCAAGGCGACTCCTCGCAGTCGTTCTAGCAACACTCGGAACGATAGCCGTCGTCTATGGCGGAAGCACTGCGCCAGTCGAGAAGGACCCTAGCTCTGGTGGTCCTCCCACTACCACCAGCGTTGGCTTCAGGCCATCCGCTCCGCTCCTTGGGAACCTACTCACCCTAGTAGCCTCCTTCGGATATGGTCTCTACCAAGTGCTATACAAGATATACGCCGCCCTGCCTTCTGATCCTGAAGTCGCCGCCGATACTGCATATGAACAGATACCAGAAGATGATGAGCCTGCTATCAGTGTGGATCCAGACGAAGCCGTTTATCCGCCTCCCTTTGGCTTCCATCCCAATTTGTTGACCTCTCTCATGGGGCTCTGCACTGCATTGGTTCTCTGGATTCCTGTACCATTTCTCCATTGGTCCGGAACGGAGCCGTTCAGGCTTCCCCCGAATATGCTCACTGTTTTATCCATTTGTGGAATTGCACTGAGCGGAGTCGTATTCAACGCAGGCTTTATGGTAAGCCTTCTCCAGCCCTCCGTTTCTGTTGTATTGATCCTTACAATCCATAATTAGGTCCTGTTAGGTGTATGGGGCCCAATCATCGTCTCCGTTGGGAATCTCCTGACTATCGTTCTTGTTCTCATTTCCGATGTAAGACCTTGACACCGTCTCTGTTCTTATCTGATGGTTTTTTTTCAGGTCCTCTTCGGAGCGGGAATTGAGGTTGTGACTTTCTGGAGTCTTCTGGGATCGGGGGTCATTGTGATGGCATTTGGCGTTTTGGCTTATGACATGTTCACGAAGAAAACATGATAGAGCAACATACAGTATTCTCAAGGTTTTAGTAGTAGAAGCCTCTGTCTAATGCCATCTACCTTT